>JACEGR010003063.1:0-113088 GCA_014170235.1 Listronotus bonariensis | reverse complement strand
ATCAAATAGATAACTAGAGAGCCAAGTACAGAGTTTAGTTGAAAGACCATAGTAAGGAAGTTTATTAAGAAGTGCGGCATGCCAGACCTGGTCAAAAGCTTTGGGTATATCCATAGCAACGATCTGGGACTCACCTAGAAACTCAAGAGACTTATTCCAACAGTGTGATACGAAGGAAAGAAGATCTGCTGTAGATCTTTTGTGGCGAAATCCATACTGCCTGTCATGCAAAATTTTGTGTTTTTCCAAGTACTTAAAAATTTGTGAATTAATTAATTTTTCCATTACTTTATAAAGAACTGAGAGAATTGAAACAGACGAAGCGGTTATCGTCAAGTCGGCGCGAAATTCAAAACAAACGACCAGTAGGCGCGATTGCTAGCGGCGCCAACCACATCATCTGTTTTGCATTATACTAAGGCTTAAAACAGATTGAGCGGTTTTTGCTGAGTCCACGGCCGATTCGTTAATAAAGCGGCGATAAACGCACGAATCGGCGAGCCTTTATGTGATGTATGTATGTTTTAAGCCTTAATTATATTACGACCACGAAGGCTTGTGCCTAAATAAAAGAGTACCGAGAGTGTCGGGTTACAAGATGTATAACACATCTTTTCCGCTATTAATAGTTTTCCCTGTTCCGCCAACGCTATACCCTCTTTGAAATATCCTTAAAGTGGTTATAAAATATACAGGGTGTTTCTTTAGAAAAAATTTGATGATGGTCATGTGTCCAAAGCTATTAAAAAATAGATATAGCAAATGTGGTATTCTCATATCTTTTAGGAAGACCTTTCAACTAATAATAAAATATAAAAAGTCTTAAATTTTAAAAACCCCAACTTTGTTTTATAGCTTTAAAAAATAAAGTTACCAAAAAAATGTAGACACTGAATTTTAGGTAAAAATCCTAAAACATTTCTATTTAAATCTCTAATATCATGTGAGTTATAAGTGCCTAGCCAATTTGACAACATTTGAAAAATACCCTCTATCTCCAAAACGAATCAAGGTAGCTATGATTTACTTTCACCATTAAATATGTTTTAAAAATTAAAATTGAGATTGCGCCATCAAATTTATTTTACCTAATTTAGTTTTCGCCAAACCTGCAAGGTCAATGAAAAGGCGCCATCCTGTACATAAAATTGTTTCCCAAGATCCCATAGGCAAGGTTTAGGGTGTAGAAGAAACTGACCAAATGTGGAATATGGAATAGTATTCGTTATTTCTTATTATATTAGTAATACCCGAGCTTAATTAGGCAACTTGGAAAATTACTGAACTAGAGAAGGCGAGAGTAATTACTCTATTTGAAGAAGGTGTTTCTCTGGGAAGAATAGCTCAGCAAGTTGGGAAACCAAGAAGCACTATTTAAAGCCTCAGAACTAAATAAGAAAATACAGGATCATTGGAGAGAAGGGCTGGAAATGACACAAACAATTTCAAATGAAAATCAAGATAATGATCTAATAGATTTTTTGCGAAACAATCCATTTCAGACAGCTGTAGAAGCACACAACTAAACTAATTTTCCTGGTGTAGTAAGAATGGCAAGAAATCATATTAGGAAAAATTCGGAATTGAGAAGCAGTGTAGCTGCTAAAAAGCTATTTTTGACCGATATGAATAAAGAGCAAAGAATGGAGTTTGCACTGGAATATTTACCGCAAGGTATGGATTTTTGGGAAAGGGTAGTATTTACCGATGAGAAGATTTTTCAATCTTATTATAGCGTGCAGATTAGAGTGTATAGGCCACAAAATACACGGTACGGAGAAAGATATACCCAACATGATAAAACAAGTGGAAGATTTTCTGTTAATATATGGGGGTATACGTCTTTCAGAGGGCTAGGCATATGCCACCGTATTCGAGAAAGATTTAATAGTCAAGCTTACATACACGTACTTCAAAATGTTGCCATCGGTAAACAATATATTTGAACAAGAAAATTGTATATACCAGCATGACAACTGCCCCGTCCATACAGCAAGGAGAGTTTCGGACTGGCTACTGGAAAATAACATTTCATTGTTACCTTTGTCCTCAAGAAGCCCTGAAATCAATCCAATCGAAAACGCTTGCAGATATATCGTAAAGGAAATTAACAAGAACAATGATTTCCATTTACAAAACAATGATGATTTGTCGAATAAAATTGAAGAAACCTGGAATAATTACAATGTTCACCATGCACAAATGCTGCCACACGTTTAAACTTATCAGTGGAAAAAAATGGTGCCGCTTTGAAATATTAAGCCAGTGTTTATTCTTTAATATTGGAATAACATAAACTATAAATTTATTTTGGAGTCATGTATTTTATTGAATATTAATTAAGGTGAGAAAAAGGTAAAAAGCCAAGTTTCCCAAAATATTGAAAATTGACATAAAATGTTCACCTAAGTGTACGAAATTTGATTTCCGTCACTGTACAAATGATTTTCTGTACTAACAAACATGTTTACGGTTTAGGATTTATATTATGATTTTTAAAAATTAAAAGGTGTAGAAAGATAATTTGTAATTAATTAACAATGAAAAATAATAAAAAAGTAACATTATAAATACAAATAATTACCCCCCCCTTAAAAGGTTTCTAAATTGAAATAAGATAAAAAATAAAAGTTAAAAAAATGGAGCTGTTCCTGAGGACTTTGAGAGACTCGCCTAATAAGGTTTTGTTTAAATATAATATTTTAAAATATTTTGTAAAATAAACCAAACATATTAATTATAAGACAAATTGCAGGTAATTACTTCTCAATCATTCAACTTTATCTCTTTCTCTTATTTTTTCACACTTCCTTATATTATGATTAATGACAGAGGCGTCCATTTGTAATCATTTATCATGCAAATTATGTTAATGGTGGGTTGTTATGGTCTTGCGATATAAATAATTTAATTTGCTTTAAGTTCGCCGCTAATGGGACGCTAATTTGCCATTGCTAAATAAATAATTATAATAATAATCAGTTCAAATTCATCTTTAAATGCTTGCGGACATATCACTTAAAATAATATTCAGTAATAATTAGAGTAATGAATGTTTTGGTTTTATTAATAACGAGTGTCCCAAAAAATGTAGACACACTCGTGTAATTATAAAGTAAACGTTTACTAAAATATTTTTAATAAAAACATCTTAGATAAATAGTTCCACCGCCAAGAGCCGTGTCAGGCCCTGGTACGCCCTCTTACGAGTACCATGGGTGCCTCGGGGCTGGGGGGGGGGCTTGTCCCGTCCGGGATTTAAGTAATTTTAGCACACTCACAAAAACATTTAGCAAATTGTTGCTATTTATAAACTGTTTTTAAGTAATTTTATCTTTAGTTTTAGGATTTAGTAATATTGTTATATTATTACTGGCTATTTTTTTACTTTGGTTTGAATTTTCCATATCCCTGCATGAATATTGAAATGGTTGTGTAATTTGATATAATTTTTGTAATAATATTGCAAAATAAGCAATTTTAAAGAATAAAAAAATATCGGCACTTGTCCGGTGCCCCCCTACTCGGGGTTTCATACAGGCGGCGCCCATGACGGATACCCTAAATACTGGGAGTAAAATAAAAATTTAAAATCTAACCCAAGAAAAGAAGATAAGCAAAGAAAAGGTCCTTACCTGCTATGAAGTTGTAATCTGCATTTGTCTTTAACCCACTTTAGCCTCCCCTATTTTTTCCTTACGTTTTCGCTATCCCACCCTGACCTCCCTTTTATCCCGGGCCCCGGCATAATAAACAATTAAACAATAGGTATGCCTAAAAACTTAATATTGTATTTTCCCTTTTCATTTTCTTATAATGAAACGTTTATTTCTTTTTCTAATTTTATTTTATCATTGATATCGCCCGCTTTAACATTTTATTTCGTTTTAGTTTGAAACCATATTTAAATTAAAGTAAGGTAAAAAGAAAAAATAAAAAGTGTGTGCTGGTTATGCTTTTTCCTGCAAATGGGGGTCGGTAATCCTACAAGTAAAAAAGACACTTATGCAGGGCCGTGCCTACCGGGTGGTGCAAGAGGTGCAAGACACCAGGGCGCAACGCTGCGGGGCAAAAATTGTAAAATTAAGGGCGGAAATGTTTGAAATAAAGGGCGGTATTTAGAAAATATTTTTTTAAATCGAATACAGTGTAATTTTAAAGTAGGGATTTTTGTTTTGTTCCTCAAAAATAATATTTACAAAGAAGGGAAAGCAATGTGAAATAGTTGAATAAAGGACGGATAATGTATTAGAAGTTTTTTGTTTTGCTCCCCAAAAATTTTTATACGCCAATGGCGGCCAATAATTCTTTGCACTACGGCACAAGTCACCCTCAGAACAGCCCTGACTTCATGCATAGGTTGCATACTTTATTTTATCTACAACTTTTAAAATTTTATAATTTTAATTTCTATGCCATTTAAATTTTAAAAAATTAATAGTTTTGAATATTATTTATAAAATTGATCTTTATACCTGTCAAAATTTAAATTTAGTTACATGTGAACCAAATGAAGCAGTCGTAAAATTTATAGTAACTTGATGTTTAGATTCTTTTAATGTAAACCTACTGTAACATTAAATAAGTTATAAAATACATTTAGATGTCATTAAAGCAAAACACTAATTTAAAGGATTATGCATAAGAAAATAAATATAAAAGAATCGTCGTTCTTTAAGGATACATACAAATTAGGCATATTTTTGCTTCGACTAAATAATTGGTATTTTCTTTGTATTATATATTTTATTGATTTTACAAATTAATATTGTTTCTCTTTATGAGACAACTAGCCGACCAGTGCTCACTTCGTTGGATGTAAATTATATTTCTCTCTGAACTTCAATTATAATAAAATATAACACTCCTAACCAGTGTAGCTTTCTGATGGTGAAAGTTTTTTTATGATCGGTTTACTATTTTTAAAGATTAGCCCCTACAAACAAGCAAACAAACAAAGTTACAAACGATATAATGTTTTGGTCTTCTTTTGTAATTTGGAGTTTAGGAACTTTTCTGCTCGTAATAATAATTTACGTCATTAGGGGTAACCTTAAATATACAAGGCGGGTCATAAAGAAGGTGTGCATTTTTTTTTTTGGAATTTCATTATTTAAATATGCGGGATCGGTTCGGGAGTGAGATAAACAATTAAAAAATAAAAATAATTTTTCATTCTTTAAAAAATGGATTCATTTTTGAAACCACCCTGTAAATCTAACAAACAATTTTTTTCCGTGGAAATTTATTTTTTTATTGGGCAGGACTTTTATAAAAAGGCAATTAATTTTGTAAAATTTATAAATAAGAGCTTTTTATTTGGTAAGAACTTCCGAACAGTTTATTTTTAATTTGACAATGGTATACTAAAGATTTTTATAATAAAAAATGTTATATTTTGTAATCACCTTTATTGTTCATCATCAAAAACACTAATACATAAAAAAAACTATAGTCTAAGATCCGAATAGGAAGCGACCTTCACCCATCTGTTTACCGGATAAAAACTTTTTTTGTTATCTTAAAGATAGTATTTAAACAAAGGTATTGCCGTGGGGTTGCCTTAAAAAATTAGGTCAAGGCTATGACCAATAAAAAATAAGTAAGTCTTTAAATTTTTATGTGACCCTGTATAATGTCAATTTTTATTTTTTATTGTACATGATAGTACTAATATATTAGAACATTTTGTTTCTTCGATTTTATAAATAAAGCTGTGATAAATTTCTAAATTTAAAATTTAAAACAAATTTTTGGTTTTTGACTATTTACAATTATACATTTTAATAACTAGCATACGTACGTATTTAAAAATATAGGGGTTGCTATTATACAAGCTGCGTAAAAAAATAAGGGTTTTTTTACATTAAATATGGCTTTGACCTAATTTTTTAGGCATCCCTATGGCGATACCTTTGTTTAAATACTATCTTTTATATAAAACAATTTTTATTCGGTAAACAGATGGGTAAAAGTCGCCCCCTATTCGGATCTCGTACTATTAGAATATTTTGCTTCCTACTTTAACTTTTGCTTCAATAGGCTGGCCAGAAAATCTATGTTTTTTAAGTCGCTTAATTCGAATTTGGGGTCGGTCTTACCAAATGAGGTCATGGTTAAGTATATTTGAAGGTCAATCACAGCCCCACAAAAAATGTTTCGAAGAACTAGACCATGGTATCTATGTTTTTGGTATTGTTGAATCCGAAACTTGGATCGGTTTGACCTCACCAGGTTAAAATCAAGGTCATTTTAAGGTCAAATTATCAAAATTCATCGAAAATAGATTACAATCGTGGTACCTTTATGTTTTTAGTGTCGCTGAATCAAAATCCGGAGTCACTTAGATCCCACCAGTTCTTGATTAGGGTCGTTTTAAGGTCAGCCACCCAAAAGCTATTGTGGTTTATTTTTGATAACTTCTGGTGATCTGACCTTGATCTTAACCCTATGGGGTCAACCACGGATTCGGATTCAGCGACCTCGAAAACATAAAGATACTATAATTGTGGTTGATTTTTTGACAAATTTTGATCATCTAATAGGGTCAAAAAGTCAATATTAACTTTGGACTCTGCGACGCTTAAAACAAACACATTGCGGTCTTTTTTGATAAACTTTGATGATTTGACCTTTAAATGACGTTCGACTGTGACTCCAAAAACTTAAAAATACCACGATTGTGGTCTATTTTCAATGAATTTTGATGGCTTGACCTGGAAATGACTATTACCATGACCTGATGGGGTCAAACTGAACCCGGGTTCTGATTCAGCATAAAGATACCCTGGTCTGTCTTTCGAAGCAACAACTTTTTTTTGTGGGGCTTTGTAATTTAAAAATTAAACCCACGATAGATTTATTAAACAGAGGATTTAAAATCAAAAATATTATTACAAAATCTTTGCCAATAATTTATATTGTAAGCAAGTCCCATGACAAATATTTAATAACGTAAAAAAATTCAACAAATTATTACCCACTTTAAAAAATCAGAAGCGCAAAACGATTTTGATCTTTTAAATACAATTATAGGTATTAAAAACACAGCAGTGTTATTTTCTGGATTCGATGTGGCGCACATATGCCCCTATTTATAGCGCCAATAAAATTGGTAGTTTCCACAGACATACCTATATTTTTAACTTTAAACCCTGCAATTTAAAAATATGTTTCAGTAAAAATCTGTTTCTTTTTTTCTTTACTGGAATGTAATGGTAACTTAGAATGTTAAGACGTAAATGTGGTTACACATTATGCATTCGATGTATACGTATTATTATCAAAATGTGTTACTCTCTTTAATCGCAGAGTATACAGATAAATTTTTTCTTTTAACTTTTTTTTAGTGGTAAATGGTATAGGTAAAATTATTTAATTTCTTTTTTCTTTAATAACTTTAAATAGTATTTCTTAAGCTTCTGTTAAAAACAAAAAGTATTTCTTTCGATCTACAGCAATACGTTTTGTGTTTATATCAGACCCTACATAGATATCAGTTTATGGCAGCCAAAGACGGCCAGTTCGATCTTAATTCCATTACAAAGTTGTTTTTTCTTATTGAGGAGCTGTTCGGCAAAATAAACTAGTATTCCGATAGAAATAAAAATATAGTGCTATTTTTATGTATCCCATAACCTTTTATTTGCGCAGTTTGTTTTTATTCATTAAGGTCCCAGCCTGCTTGCCGAATATAACTTTTTTGACCGACTTGAAAAAGAGGAGTTATCAATTTGCCTGTATGTTTTTTTAGTATGTTACGCAGCTACTCCGTCAATTGTGGAACGATTAAATTTCTTTTTAATTTGGAAAGGAGCACTTCCGCGATGATCCCATAAAAAAAAACAACCAAGTCAGTATCGCAACAAAGAAGGGTACTCGACCTATTTTTATTTCTCTGCCGTACATTGTTCGTGCGGCAAAGCTGTCTCTAGACTGGTATATGCTCAAACATCAGGAGAGCATTCAGAATCGACAATATTGGGGTAAAATTTCCCCTTTTACCGAATTGAAAGAGGAACTACAGTAAAAAGCACAGGTACGTATAATCTAATTGATTGACAAAAGCTTTTTATACTTTATTACTATATGTTATTCCCCGACTTCACTTTATTTAATTCATAATTTTTAACGTTTTAAGAAGTTTTATTTTTTTGTCCGTTTTTTTTTGTGTTTTTAGGCGTTATATTTTTACTTTCTGTAGTATCAGACTGTCTATGGGCTATTGACATGCAATTCTGTACAAAATTCTCATACCTATACTGGGCACTCTGGGCAGGATTTAGAACAATACTAAGAAAAATTTTTTTCGTAAATATTAAAATCTTACGATTTTAACCTTATTATTAAACTTTTTGGTAATGTACTGCAGGTTTTAAAAAGTTTAACTAAAAAATTTTATATAACTTAAAGTAAGAAATAAAAAAATACTTCTTTTTTGGAGACGCATGCGCTATTGTTAAAACTTTTAGAAAATAAAGTACCTTAAAACAAAAGGACTAAATATGATTAGTCAAGGATTTTTAACAAAAAACAATATTTGGGTACGTGTGACTTATTCGGTTTTAAAACAGGGTGTCCGACTATTTTTGGACCCATTTAATTCGCGAATAACTTTAGAACAAATAACGTTATTAAGATGCGGTTTTCGCAAAAACCCTGAATTTTTTAAAGTTTTTGATTTTATCCTCGCCATTTGGTTGTAATATTTCGTTAAAACAAAAACAAAATGACCGATTTTCCGATATTGGGTACCATTGTTATTTTAAATGAAACCATTACCTGAGCTGCTATAGTAGACATAAATTAAAAAAAAAATATCAAGACAACTTATAAAATCAAAATTAAAAAAAAAGGATAAATAGGAGGTTGGTATTAGGTGTAAGGACTTATTATGTAACTAAAATTTGTTTTTTCAGTTATGTTCATGCCAATTTTAAAATATGATAAATTTGGTTTTGGTCCGTTATGTTATCTGATATGTGTAATAAAATAAAGAAAAAATGTTTTTAAGCACATACATCTATTTCTAGTAAAAATTTACAACTTGATATTATTAACACATATTTCAATGTGCCGATGCACACTAGGTTTGTTTGGGTACATAAGTTTCTAAAAGTTAAAAATAAACATTAACTGAATTTTCTAACAGAGGTCCTTATTAAAAATTAAATAGCAAATACTTCTAGAGCAAATGGCTACCAGAGTAATGGCTTATTTAGTAAAAGACATTTTTATTTCTGATTTTTGACATACACAATAAAAATTCCTTTAAAGTTTTATAAATCCTTTTAAAATAATAATAATAAAAAAACATTATGTAAAAATATGTAAAAAAAAACAAATGGACACATTAAGAAAAACTAATTTTTCTAATAGTATCTTAAAACAAAAACACTGAATTAAAATCTTAACACAAAACAAACATATCTCCTAAAAATTGTTGCAAAAATGTTTTTACAGATTCCAAAAACTATTTTAAATACTGTATTAGCAATAGGTAAAAGTATATCGGCCAGTAAAAAAATAACAAAGGACGTACGTGAGTCATCCAATCCGAAATGTTTACATGCCGGTATTCACGTTGGCCTATCTCTTTTCCTTACATTGTCTATGTGTTATGTTATTTAGCTGATCTGGTATAACAACTATAACACTTTTTCAAATATGTACATTTTTAGTTATTTTAAAATCATTTAAAAGCCAAACAAAATTCAGCCGTTATCACAACTGCTTTGAAATAACAGTTGAATGGCCCACAATAAACCCCCATTTAACCATTTTTATATCGCTGATGGTTTCCAATATCCCAATAAATTTCTTACCATTTTCGGACACTGTATAAAATTCCTTAACCCTCGAATAATTTTATTCAGTGAAAAACGTGATTACTGTTTCGGGACATTAGTTCCGTTTATATCCCAAAGACAATAAATAAATAAATAAATTAAAATAAGTTTTACCTTTATACTGACGATTTGTCCGTGATTCATAGGTATTAGCAAAAATCAATGAAAAGGACTTTATTATGTTAACAGTGGCGGCGCCAGGGGTGGGCGCGGTTGGGCAACCGCCCAACCTAAATTGCTCTCGCCCAACCTGCTTATTAAGCAAGAAACAAAGAAACGCGAAAAGTTTTGTTGAAAATATATTTACATTTTTTTTATTTAAAAATAGCCTTATTTGATTTATTACAATGTAACACTTATTATTTTTATAGGTCAAAAAAAAATGGAATTAGCCAGCACCTTTTTTCATTTAGTTTACAAGGTGATTTAAAACAAATGCGAAAGAGTTAAAAAGGTTAATTCTTGTTTAAAATAAAGGTTTGTATGAACATAGGGCCAAAAATCAGCCCTGTCCCAAATAATGGAAAATAAAGAATATTATTATTAAACTGGAAAAGAATATTTTATTTAACTACCTAGCAATGTTATATCAAGCAATATTCCTAGAACTAGATTTTTTTAAAAAATAAGTAATCTCTTTTCTACCCACAATATTTACATTTTATTTTATTATTTTAAATCGGTAAGTTTATTGAAAAAAGGCAGGATACAAAAAAGTTTATTAAATAAATCAAGCTAAGTAATGTTTTTCTTTTAGTCGTTGAATGAGTTTTTTTATAAATTTAGCTGACAAGAATGATACATATATTCTCCAAATTCATCCACAGTTATTATGAATTTATGAAAACATTACTTTTTCATCATCTCTATATCGCGATATCTCCCTAAGGGTTGACTTTTGACCCCATGTTTATTCAGCAAACTACCCCTTATTTTGAATAAGGAATCACCACTTTTTTTGCATGTGGTTTAAAATATTTTGTATAGGTTTTTGTTTAACCGAAATATTGCACTTGCACATTTTGTTGCCCACCCTCAAAAAGTATCTGCCGGAAATCGCCCAAATTAAAAAACAAGATGGCGCCGCCATGTTATGTTAAGCTATGTTAAAATTATTCTCCATATTTTTTGTACTTAGTAAAAAAACTATGGAAAAATCTAGCACGCATATGCTGGAACGTTGTCTCCCCCGTGGTGCAGTGGACAGAGCTTTGATCTTTGAAGCCAGAGGTTGCCGATTCGATTCCCAGCGGAGGAGACATATTTATGTAGTAGTTATTTAAAAATAATGACCGTGGGGGCACTACCGCGGTGTCTAAAAGGTGCTTTGAAATGCATAACTGCATGTGTCAGTGCTTGGACAACGTTGACGGAACAGGGGGAACGATGGGTTAAACATCTTATAACCCGACACCCACGGTACTCTGGTATTTAGGCATATGCCTTCATGGGATGTCAAATAATTTAAAAAAAACGTAATAAATACCATGATGGTCCAAATGAAAAAGGTTAGGTTATCTGGTATTAAAGTGTCAAAACTTATATTTATGGAACGGAAGTTTAGGCAAGTGTAAAGATAATTGCATTATAATAACCCTGTTCATAAATCAACTTTGTAATATATAAATATAAAACAAACCTATAATAAGAGTATTTTTAAAATTTATACGATTTTTATGTTAATTCCAAAGTGTTGCGATAAGGACAGTAGAATAAATGTTCTATTTAATAGTCTGGTCAACGTGTACCTTTTTTGGTAAAATGTTTGTATATCCTTCAAAATTACGATGGAGCTGTCATTTAATTCAAAATAATATATATGGAAAGTTAAAGGGAAAAGTCTCGAAAGGGGCCGATAGAAATTTGCAAAAGTTATAAACAATAAATAAAAAAAAAAGAAGGTTTTTTTTAATATCTCAAAAGCTCTAAAAGATATTCAAAATTTAAAAAAGTCTTAAAGAGGAAGATATTTCCTAAAAAAAAAGTCCAACCTCTCTGAACTGTATCTTGATTATTTATAATTTTTACAGAGCCCGGAGAAACATAGCTCTAAAAAGTCACTCCAGTCAGTCCGACTTCCGCGCGAGGTCACGTCAAAAAAAAATCATTTTGTCATATAAAATATGAAAATATGAAAATTAAAGAATAAAAAATTTTTGCTTAATTGGAATACATGAATAAATATTTATCGGCCAGCCAAAAAATTTTTATCTCCATTTTCCATTAGTTATCCATTAGGTAATTAACAACTTTTTTAATTGTATGTTAACACAAAAAGCCATATTTATTAAACTACAACCTTAAGATTTTTTCACGTTGTTGAGTTATTCTTGAGAGGTATAGAAATAGATTACCGGTAAAAAAATAAAATGTTAATTTTCTACTTTTTTATTAACAATCGAATACTGTAAAAAACACAAATTTGTGACTTTTTACAGTTTTGTTAATAAAAAAACTTAAAGAATAACATTTTTACAGAAGAGCCACAGCGGAAATCATGTTTGTACCTCTTAAATAACTCAGCAACGTGAAAAAAAATATCTCAAGGTTAACAGTCCAGTCATAATCGGGCTTTTTTTATGTTAACATACAATTTAAAAAAGTTGGTAATTAACTAATGGAAAAATGAAGGATAAAGAATTTTTGGCTGCAAATAGTATTTATTTTATGTATACTTATTAAGCAAAATTTTAATTCTTTATTTTTATATTTTATATGACAAAATGTTTTTTTGTTGCCGTGTCCGAGTGATGGGCCCTTCAGCGCGGAAGTCAGACTGCCCGCTTAGCTTATTTTCGGGGCTCTGTAAAAATAATAAATATTTAAGATACAGTTCGAAAAATGTTGCTTTTTAGGAAATTTTTGGGATATTCAAAGGAAACCAGAGGCCACTACTTTTTTATGACATTGTTTATAAGCAATTCTATCGGCCCCTTTCAGGAGATTTCCCTTAAACCTTCTATACAGTATTCCGGGTGGACCGACACCTCGCTCGTAATTTTCCGGGAAGAAATATGCAAAAATTTTTACCCAACAAGGCTACATGTTAACCAGACTGTAAAGTAAATTCATATAGAATAGCGTTAAAGTATGTTAATAGATCACGTGTCATTTATAAAAATTATTTTTCTTCGACTCGGATAATGAGGCTAGTTACACGCGGTTATCTTTCACGTTTATTACCCACATCCATTACTCACGGCCGTCATAAGTTGCTTTTAGGGGAGGTCCGGGAAGCACCGTAGTAATGTTTTTATTTTTTATAGATAAAAACACATCAACCTGCATCCAAAACGTTTTTCGATAACTGAAGAATTAAAAAGCGGATTCGCGGAGTGCAAATCAGCTAAGTTATCAGCTTAGCTTTAATGTTTATATTAAGTAATAGACATCGGATTGATTAGAGGTTGCGTCTAGAAATTATGAGAGGTGAACATCGTTACCCGCTGGGCGGTGCTTCCCCGAGACCTCCCGTAAATGTGTATAAATACGATAATTTGTATATGTTTGGGACAACCTCGTTTTCCAGATATAACTTTTTAGCCAAAGTCACTACTTTTTAGTCACAAAAGAATATACAAATAGGTACGCAAAATCAACTAATAATGAAATTAGCCACATTCGATATAAAATTTGCAGTGGGCTATAATATGGCCTATGCCATGAGTGACAAATAATTTGTCACAAATCCGAGAATATTAAATTTATTTATATAAATCCAAAAAAGTTGTTTTAAATGTTTTCCAGTAATATATCAATAGTCGAAGAGAAAGTATAGCAAAAATCTTGTTCAATTTAATGCATCCAAAACACAATCATGTTCCTTGTCGTGAAAAAAAACATTAAACACTCACCCCTTTGCTTATGGTGGCCAGGTTTTGCAGAGCGGTGGCACATTCGTCCTATTGGGCGTCACATTTGAGAATAACCTTAACTGGCATAAACACATTTTATCTATAGCCTTCAAAAAAGCTTGGATTTCTTTTTCGAAGGCATATCGTCGTTTCAGGAAAAGAAGAAGAATTGTCAACATAACCTCAAAAAAAAAAGAAGAATGGCGCTAGCTACAGGTGCGAGGTTAGGTCTGGCATTATCTACCTTGGCGTTATCTACCTTGACCTTATCTACCTTGGCATTAGCTATCTTGGTCCCTGCCCGACGGGCTTCTGATCGGGTTTAACTTACAATTGTCAAATAGATATTGAAAATCATGTCATAAACAATATGATGACAATTATAAAAGAAGCCCTTAACGAGGTTGTCAGACGTGAACTGATCCCTTTCTCACGCCTATACCGTACTTCCTATACCTCCGCCCTTTCTCACACCTATACACAAACACAACATTATTAGGTTTAATCTCTCTTTATTAAAAAAATAATACACATTTTAACAATATATTTTTTCATCTTAGACCCATAGGTTTTAGTATAGTTTATAAATAATACTACATATTTTAAGATTTCACTTTCTTCTTCTTGTATCCGTATGGTTCGGAACTGCCGTCGTCCAGAAATTTCCTCTTTGTAGAATTAGGACGGTAGAGTTTCACTTCTGTATTTGTGGTAATCAAATGTTCCTTAGTTCGGTGAAAATTTTTGGATACAATAGGTATAGGATCAGACCTCTTCAGAATCATGTCCTTAATGGAATTAAAGTTTATCAACTTTGACGCTTCATAGTTAAGGCATATTCCCTTTACTTTACAAACAAACTGCTCCGACTTTGTTTTTGTCGAGAATATTTTATAGGCGTAGTTCTTCGGACCACCAGAGACAAAACTCGTAATATAGGATCCAGAACCATATCCCTCCAGTTCATCGGTCATGTCACCGACAAATTGGCCTGTTGGTATGTCAGAGGTATCACGTTTCGAGATGTATATTACCGAATCCGTGTCGTAATATAAAACCCTATCGCCAAGTTCTTCCAGGTAAGAATATAGTTTAAGCCGAGCCTGCGCCGTGACAAAAGCAGCTATTGCAACATTTACCATCGGAAGTGGATCGTAAGACTCATCCGTGAATTCATAATTAACAATTAACGTGTTCTCGTTAATAGGGAGACTAGCATTAACATAGATAGCAGGGTTTGTAAGCATTAAAAAGAATTCCGCCGGATCATTTACAATCTTAGTTTTTGGTTGGTTCTCGCGCTGTCCAAATTTTCCCCAAAAGAGTTAAGAATCAATTTAGCTAGGGACCTTAGACCGGGGTTTTCCAGAATTGCAGCATATTCCAAATTAACATCTTCACGGTCAGAAAATTTCTCAATATATTGTTTTTTTCTTCCTCTGATCTACACTCTTTCGGCCACCCCGAAGCTTCTTGTTTGATCTTTATAAATTTGTTCATCATATCTGTGAACAAACCCTTCATTTCTTTATTACCCTGCAATGTAGTATATTTCCAAATTTCAAATATTTCTAATATATGATATCCCCTCTCCAAAGCTTTCAAGACCTCATCTAGCACCCACGTACCCGTTAAGGCCCTTTCTTCATTGGAATGTGAACAGGAAGAGTCTTGATTCATCTCATAACCACATTTTGCACACAAGACAAACATGAGTTTATTGTTCATTTTAACAGGCAAAACAGGATGGTAAAGATCTTTAGGAGGGAGCATCGTACATTTGATAAGACCCGCTGTTTCTGATAAATTTAGTTTTTGCATTCTGCGCCTACAATAACCTACCCTATCTGGAATATTGTTCTCATGTCTGGGGGAATGGCATCCCCTACAACCCTCAGCATTCTTGATGCCATCCAAAGAAGAGCTGTTCGTCTTATTAATGATCATCCACTTACTGAAAGATTTCCTTCTCTTGCCCATCGTCGAGCTGTGGGAGATCTATCGCTCTTTTATAGATACTTTTACAGCTTCTGCTCCGACGAATTATCCAGTATAGTCCCTCTTCTTGCAGCTCCCAACAGAGAAACTCGTGGTGCCGCACGTATGCATCCCTATACGGTCCAACTGGGCAGGCCCTGAACTTTCCATTTCGTTCGTTCTTTTATCCCTAGAGTTTCTAGACTGTGGAACCTACTGCCAGCGGAGGTCTTTCCTTCTTCTTCAAATTCTTCAAGTTTTTAAGTCCCGTGTTAACAAACTTCCTCTTACCTTGCTTAAAACACCCTCGGTACGTTAGTATTTAGGCTTTCTGCCTTCGTGGATTCTCCAAAGATTTTAAAAAAATAACTCGCACGAAATACTCATTGATCATTTTCTTCTCCTATGACTTCCAGCAAGTCATACTCATGCGGGAATAATTTACATTTCGTGCTCGTCTCATAACAAACTATACTTTCATTATTAAGTACCAGACAATATTCCATACTATTCCAACAAAAACGGTATGCTTAAGTAGGGCTTCTTAAAATGTGCGTCGCGATGCCCCTGGGCGCCGTTCCAGGAAGTCGCATGTGGGTGAGATCAAGTCGAGTCAAGGTATTTTTCCAGGAAAATCGATAAAAGATTTAGATCTCTCCATACACATAATGTTTACATAGTATTTTCCATAGAATCTGAATCAATATCAACAAGGGCAGTCCGATAAGTACTTAGCATATAAAAGGGAGGAAACGTTTTGGAAAAGTGGCGATTTATTTTTTAACATAGTTTTCTTTCAGCTGGAGACACTTGGCCCTCCAACGTTTTTACTTGTCTGAAAAATATGTTTCCTTGTGGTCTATAAAATAGCCCTCTGGCGCGTTTGGAAACAAAAAGATCGGACGGGGTCAAATTAGAAGATTTTTATTTTTATTTTTAGCACCCCGTAGTTCAAAACTAAGACGTTTAGGACATATGTTTATATAAAGTTTTTTTCTTATTTTTGTTGTAGAATCGTTTGGTTAAGGTTGTCGGTTGAGTTACTGGACACCCTGTATGTATGTAGGTAATTTGATTGAAATTGATGATAAACTTGGATGTCTATTGGTGGCTAAACGGTGAGGTTTATCAATTTTGATAAAGAGTACCTTATTTTTTAAAGTTTTTGATTGTCTATAAAATGGTGCCCCCAGCTTTTAGATGTCTGTCAAAATAAAAAGTTATGATGTAAATAACTTTTAAGTTTTAGGTAGAGTGCCCTTTGGCGGTATTTAAAAAGAGTACTTTTGCCTTAAACTTTTAGAATCTGCAAAGCTCGATTTGGGTGCTAAATATCAACTGGATTGGTTAAAAAATAAATGCAATATGGCGAAAAAACAAATGAAAAATTGAACTTTGACGGCTTGTAACTCGAAAACAAATGACATTTAAAAAAAAATTATGAAGATGTACCCTTATTTTGTCAAGTAGAATCACCCCCTTAATTTTCGTGATCGATTTTTAAATCACCTTGTATTTCCTGGGCCAACAATTTTTAAAAGTTTTTTTGTCTACAACGAATATTTATATTGCCATATATGGAAGTAAAGCACCTCTTCCACCCAGCCTGTCAATGTCAAATGTTTCTGGTGTCGGACATTTTTGTCGGACAAGTTTACCACAATGTCTTACATGCAATGTTTAAACATTGTGCCAAAAATCCTAAGGTTTACAGTCATGAAACCATAACGCTCAAACACATGTTTCGGGTATCGGACTAGGCGGGATACGTGACTGTAAACCTTACGACTTTTGGCGCAATGTTTAAAAATGCCATGTAAAACATTGCGGTAAACTTGTCCGACAAAAAAGTGAAGCGTTCGCCCATTCCGACACTCGAAACATTTGACATTGACAGGCTGGGTTAAAGCTCCGATTCCAAATACGGCGGTATAAATATTTGTGGTAGAATCGTCAAACGGAACCCTCATAAAAAGGTTTTAAAAGTATTTTTATCATTTTTCATTAATGTGCCCCGGGACTATAAGATCCTGTATAAAATAAATGTGATTTTTTGAAAAAATATTTGTCCTATATTTATACTATAAAAAAGAACAATATTTTTTAATTTAAATGATATAGTGCCCCACAATGGTTTAAAAAAATGTCGATGAGGTCGCTAAATTGCAATTGCAAAGTTGGCAACGTTGCCTTATTTTAATTTCCGTATAGAAAAAAGATGTTTTTACAAGATTTTTAAAATTTGTATTTAGTTAATAAAAAAATGTGTTAAAAAGTAGGCGAGATTAAAGAGAAAAGGTGAATTCTTGCTTTCTTTATATATTCTAAACTAAATAATTTTGCATGACACAAAGAAATAAGCTACGCTAAATACGTCATGGATATATTACAATGATGAAAAGCTCTTATATCGTAAAATTTTAATGTTCTATGCGCAATAAACTTTTTATGTTTAGTTACGTCTTTATAAAGAGCATTAAAACTTCAAATATCTCTTTAACGTCAAAATAAAATTACTTACTTAGTTTAGATTTTATAGTATGTTGTGAATTTAAATGACAGTATAGCATGTGGGATATCACACTGAATATTTAAGTGAATATCTTTTATTCTCTAGACTGTAATTAAACAGTTGGAATTTATTGTTTTTTTTTTCTTTATTTTATTCTTTGGATTTATTTAAATTTTGCAAACAATTATTTTACTATAAACTTTTTATTTTTCCGGTTGTAAGTAAAGTAATAACGTGGAAAAAAAGTCGTACTTGTATACAGGGTGTCAACGAATTTATTAGACAAGCCATAACACCTAGAGTCTAGAGTATTAGGCATATCCAAATTAGACTTGGAATCAGGAGCGTAGCTACCGCCGCGCCGTTACAGCCGTATCAATAATACGGGGCCCCCGGGCTATGTGTGTAAGTTTTTAAAATTAGAAATAAGACGAAGAATGGTTTTGAAAAGCGGTGACTTTTTTTTGTCTTTAACTCTTTTGTTTGGAGCCCCTTCAAATGCCAAATGTGTGTAAGACAAAATAGAAATAAGAAAAAGAATATAAATAATGTTTTGGGAAAGTGGTAACCTTTTTTTGGTCTAAGAATTTTTTTGGGGTCTCCTAACTCATTTTGATACGGAGCCCCTTCACGCACGCTACGCCACTGCTTGGAATAGGTAAATGGTATGAAAACAGGAGAGTATTCGCATATTTTTCACTTTCCAGTCTCTTCCGGTTTTACCAGAAATGGCTTTAATTTTAAATCCTAAATTAAACACCCTGTATATTTTATCATTATCTGAGACAATTCTTAAATCGGCTGTAATATCTTACAAAATTTTGAGGCCTACATAATTTTTTAAAAGTTATTTTTAATATGCGTCTTTGTGGCCGTGGTTGGACTTAAATTATTCTAGGACCCCAGGTAATGTTAGAAAAATCAGAAATTTTGGTGACTAGCATAAAAGATATCAATAAAACAAAATGCCAAATTGACATTTTCGTCCCTAATTATTATTTTTTAAATTACAATCTTTTTTAGACAAGCCCTTTTTGAAAAAGGGAATTTTTAACAATTCTAACGATACTTTTTTTGGATTAAAAATAACTATTTAAATGAATGATCATAACTCCATGCTATATTACAAATGGTTTAAAAAAATCAAACAGAAGTAATTTTTTTACAAATGTCAAATCTCTATTAAGAATTGTCTTAAAATTCCAACAATGTTAAAATTAACAAGGTGTTTCATTTTAACATTTAATATTAAAACAATTTCCGATTAAACTGGAAGTAACCACAAAGTGAGTAATATGCGCAGTCTTCATTTTTCATACTGTTTACCTGTACCAAGTTTTATTTTAATATGTCTAATGCACTAGGAGTTATCGCTTGTCTAATTGATTCGTTGACCCCCGGTAGATCTTTGCATTTTTGAGGTTGAGGTAATTTAAAAAATATTATTTGGTATTTTTGTATATGTGTTAGTTAACTCCTCTATTGGCATACACAGATTAAAATAGGAATTTTAAAAAAATGTCTTTAAACTGTAATTATTTTAAAAAATATAATTAAAAACAAAACATTTTGGATATTTTCACTTTTTTAAAAAAGTTAATAATTTAGACGATACTAAAAAAAATCTTTTAGAATTATTGTATGTTCACTACAAAACAGCATTAAAAAACTTTATTTTTGTTTGCTGTTTTATGTTTTTTTCAGTTTTATTTAAATTTCTGTCTCTTGTCTTGTCTCTTGTATACTGATCAAAAAATCCTGGGTTAAGTAATACCCGATCCTTAGGGGTTCCAAATTCACTTTTTTATAGTTTGTAGTTTTAAAACAAATCGGGTAAGTTGTTTTTAAGATAATTTACCGTAAATGTCGAGTGTTCCTAGCCCATAGCTATCCTCTATACCTTTAAAATAATTTAAAAATATTTAAATAAAATTTGGTAAATAAAAAATGACATTTCTTGCACAACAATACTACTTCTGCTAGTTTTTGATTCCTAAGTATTTTTAGTTATATTAATATTTTATTTAACGGTAAGTTAGGGACCAAGATGAAAATAATAGTGACATCTATCCAAATCGTATATGGGCAAACTCTGGCCCGCAGGCCGGATCCAGCCCGCTACGGGGCATTTTGAAAAGCCGAATTAAAAAAAAAAATTCAAATATCAGTGAATTAGTTAGCGACCCGGTAACGTACTTTTACACTAAAGTTTTGCCCGCCGATAATTATTTCAATTTGTCTGTGACTCCTTGATCCAAAATTTACTGTTTTTGCAATAACAAAATTAAAACTTATTTTAAAAGTTAGATGTCAAAAAGTTGCAAAAGCAGTATAATCTTAGTTTAAGAGATATTTTTTAATTAAATTAGTAAAATTATACCGTGTGTCCTATATATAAAATAAAACATTTAATGTTCCTGCTTAACAAAAAGTAACAAAATAAACTGGATTTGCAGAAACAATGCGAATTAAGGTGTTATAACTTTGTACTTAATTTTATTCAAACATTTAAAAAAAATAGAAAAGTTGCAAGAGTTAACTGCTGGTTAGAAAAACATTGAAGGTAAATTTTCTTAGGAACTACTTAACAATTTTTTAAAACCTAAAACTATTAAAAAGATAACTTAAAAGTTTTTAAGATGAGGGTATCACCTTCCTCCCTTTCTGATTTGAAGTGTTTAACATTTCGGTTGCTGGGAGAAAAATATAGCCCTGAACAAGTAAATTTTGAAAAAACTGTGTTCCCCAAAAATATAATAAAAATTTGCATTTTTAATCTTTTTTAAGGAATGTACAAACAAATTATACGGCGTGGCATGTTTTAAGGGGTTAGAAGACAGAAAATATTTTCAAAAATTTTTTTGTGAAAAGCCCTTTAAATTTATAAATTTAAAATTTTGTAGAGGAAAGTGGGGAGGCTTCATAAAGTTTTTATATTTTGCTTTGTGGAGTGCCGTGTTTTAGGTATATCTCTTTTAATTTATGACACACTAGTAGCTTAACTATTTTTATATTGTAGTAAAACCTTAATATTATTGAAAATCTACAGGCGCGAGTTTCCATAAGACTTTTACAAAAAAGCAAAATATATGAATGTACCCCATTAGTGCGGTACATTCATACAACCGAAGGGGCACATTTAACATCACTAATAATTCGTCATAATTATTGTTTATTATTGTTTTATACCATACTTTATAAAAAAAAAAACACAAATACATTTTTTTAACATTTAACATCACTAATAATTCGTCATAATTATTGTTTATTATTGTTTTATACCATACTTTATAAAAAAAACACAAATACATTTTTTAACATACAAAACTAATATTAAAATTCAAAATTAAAAAACAGGTTTTATCCAAATCTGTTAATGCCTATTTTAACATCGCAATAGTTTGTGATATGAACGTAAGTAACGAATAGTGAACAGAGTGTCATTAAACGGTCTTTACGTTACATGTATGATTATCTACACCACTTTATAACATTTTTGTTTTAGTCAGTTATATTTATTGAAAGTAACAATCTCAAAATGGAAAAAAAAATATTGCCTATACATTATTAATTATATCAAATAAAAAACTCTAGTTAACACCAAGATACCTTAACTTACAAAACCTAAAATTAATATGCCTATGTTATTAACAACTATGACCTAAGATCTATGGTAATATCATCACTATGTCTGATAAATTAACTGATCCTTGACATCCAAAGTTCATAAAGCACCCTGTTTTTTTTCCCGTAAAAATAGAACTTAAACTACTTTATATAATATTTACAACTATAGTCGTCGGTGTAACAAAAAATAGAAGTTAACAAATATTTATAAAGGGGCAGGGCTGCAATTATACAGTATGCATGTGCCCCATATACTTGTGTATTAATCTGCCCCATCACATGCTAATTAATAAAAAAAATTGAAATAGAAAAACCGTATTTATCTATATTAATTTACACATTAAATGGGTGCTTTTGTATTATTTTAATAAGGATTAAATAGCAATACTTAATTTAAAAAATAGTAACTGGTCATAAAATATGTCCAAAGTTACGTTATGAAATTACTAACGCCAGGCAAAAACACGTTCCGTGTTGTCCACTCGATCTTACCGCACCGAAAACTCTGAAACTTCACTAGTCTGTAAACACACATAAAAACTGTGCACACCCACTTACGTTACTATTTTACTCCAGTGTCTAACTTCAGATAAACTCAATGTATGTAGGTGCCTCTTGTATGAATCCACCCCACTTTCTCCTACATATATTCTGTATACTTCTAACAATACCTTAACGTATTTAGTTTCTCAGAAAAAATACTTTTAAAGCCTCTGTAGCCAATGTTCAGGTGCTCCTATAAAAAAGACGTTTTGCGGTGACCACAATATCTTTGGATTGGATCATCTAAAATCAAAAAACCTAACCTACTTTGTTTTAGAAATGTATAATTTATAAATTAATCGAAGAAGTAAGCAAAAACTTTTTCGGACAAAATGGTGGTTTTGCAAACACAGAAATCGATTTCGGGCCCCAAATTTAGGCTTAAAATTATCTATTAAAAACCAAAAAAAAACTTCTCGTGAAAAAAACATTTTACTAATTGCTTAAAAATATATCTAAGAAGATTGTGACAAAATTTGAGAGCGACCGGTTAAGTAGTTTTTGAGAAATCATGGTCACTGTCTTTAAAAACACTGTTTTGAAAGCCAGTGAAAAAAAAGCGTTTTTAAACTTTAATGAACCTTTACAATTGAGTTTAAAAAAATGTTTAAAATTACTTACACGAGTGCACAAATTATGTTGAATACTTTTTAAGATATATTTTCTATGCAATAAAAATAACAATTTATTATTTTTTAATTTAAAAAGCAAGCAACTTTGTATTAAAAAATAATAATAGGTAATATATGTAGTAAAAAATCATAGTTATAATGGAATTTTTTGAATCAATACAAAATCTTGTAATAAAAAGTAAATTATAAATTTAAAATATTACGTTTATAAATCGTACAAAAAAAAATAATTACTTTAATTTGTATATGTATCCATAATTAAATTTCTCCGTGAAATGAAGATGCCATTGTTTAGTTCAGACAAATTGCAGTATCTGTTAATCAAGGAATCTTTGTTATTATGGAAAATTTTTATGAAATCAAAAGAATAAATTACCCATTAGGAAGAAGTATAAAATAATGTAAACAAAATAAAACTAAAATATATTTTTTAAATGAACATTTGACATGCAATGATGTACTTTATAATAATGGTCTATAAATATTACCGTTATAAAAATAACAGAACAGTAAAATTTTATATTTTTACCTACATTTATCAGAATCATTTAAAGATTTGACCAAATTTTACTGTTATTAATTATCAATTGTTTATTTAGACAAAATATATATTTTTGAAATATACATTTAATTAATGTTAATGGTGATTTACATTACAGTAACTGCCAGGTCAGTTTCGGCCATCAAATCACGTTTCGGCGGCAGGCTATAATTGTCTTTGCCGAAACTGATTTTGGAAGTTGTCAGTGCTCTCGTCTAACTTCGTTTCTCGCGGTAACGCTATCTTTATTTAAAAACTCTTAAAACTGAAGCTATGGTCGAAATTTTAGTTTCGGCCGAAAAACCAGATTCAGTTCGACTCTACTGATTACAAATTCGGGGTAGGGAACTTTAAAGTTTCAAGTCCCCATGAACCTATTTAGTTCGACCACTTTTGTTAAGGGTTTAAGAAAATGAAATTAAATTTAATAGATCCTTAAGTCAGGAACTTTCTAAGCAATTTGTTACAGAAAACTACTATTAAAACAATTAAATTTTATTTAAAACAAAAATAAATTGATAATGGTGAGTTAAACTAAATAAAGGCTTGAAAAATGAATAGTCTTTTAGATCTTATTTCTAAATTACCCACAGTTTATTGTCAGTAAATTTGTCCAGTCTGCACAGCACATCTAATTCTAAATCACTATTACAATTATTGTACAGTATATTCTGTTGAAAGTCTCAAGACATTTTGTCTGCGGTGATATGTTATGTTGTAATGCTCGGGAACGGGTTAAAAAATGAAAAGTTGAGAAAACCTTAGCGTTTTTCACGGAATGTCTTCTCTAAGACAATTTGTACAAACAGTTTGCACAAAACAGCTGGGAATAGCACAAAAGAAAACTTTTTGCTAAGTACTTAGTTAAAAGAACCTTAACGTTCTTTTGTAATAGTTGTCCTTTTGACAAGTCTATTACGTAATCTTTGTAACCTTATGTTACTTGAGAGAGCCCCAATACACTTTTGGGGGTGAAAATTTAAGAGAAAACCTTACGTTCTCGTAAACTAACGTGAAAAAAGTAACCTCTTGTTACATGAGTGAAATCTTAATTTACACTAAATTGTCAAAAGTAATTTGGGAGAGAGAAGTTAAAATAGAGGTGGGTCCAAATAAAAAGGAAATGGTTAAACCAATAAAAATACAGAAACAAATTAAACCAAATATGGCTTCCATAATTTAGAAATCCTATTGGTCAACTAAAAGAACCAATATCTAGGTGAAATTATTAAAAGTTATTCTCGGAACTAGTCAAAGCCCCGACAAAGCATGCCGATATCGCTGTGGCGCAAGCCGCCAAAAGCGCGGCCGCGTTTGTGATAAAGCGGGAAAAGCCCGGCGGAGATCTTCAAATGCTTTTTCTGATAGCGGTATTTCGCCGAAAGGAGACATGAACCGGGGTTAAATAAACAAAGAATTTAAAAATAGATGAATATTCTTAGAAGTCAGTAAAAAGATTATTTGATGTTTTTAAGGAAGTAAATTTGAATAATTTGCAACTTTGATTGTTGGAAATAAACCATATATTGTTTAATTTCTACAACTAACTACAACTAATACTTGTTTAGAATAATTGTAAGCGTTACAGCCGTATTTATCAAGTTTTGACAAATATTTATTAGACTGATAGCATACTTAAAAAGCAGGCTACTGTTTGATAAATATTTAACAGAGCTTGGAAAATACGGCCGTTATTACCTTAAGAACAAACTAACGCATGGATTTTAAGTGGTTTCAGGTTTAAAAGTATTATATCACTCACCGCATGGTCCAGACTTGCTACCACGTGACGTTGAATTATTTCTTTACATAAAAAACCATTTTTTAGTCAACAGAGCACTTTAAAACAGCTCCTAATGAAATAAGCAAATTTGTAAAAATTATTGATACTTTTAGGAGAAATAAAAAGTAACTCTCTACTGTCGATTAAATTTTTGAAATGTTATCTTCATTTTTTGACAGTTAAGGGAAAAATCCCCACTTTTTATGTTATTCACTAAGATCCTCTCCACTGACGGGTTTCGCCTGTCTTATAGGAACTTATCAAAGTAGCTCTACCTGGTCCACTGGAATAATACAGGAAGCAAGAATATTCTTAAAGAACAAATATAATTGTGCTACGGTAAAATGTAAATTATTTTTGTACTAAACCAAAATTTATTAAATTCAACAAATACTTTAAGACTGGAAGTAAGTTAGAATCAATAGAAAGAATTTCCTATTGTAGAAATAATATTTAATATTTAATCTTTGCTTTTTAACAGTACCTGCAGTACCTGCCTTACAGGAACTTACCAAAGTGGCTGCACCGGGTCCATGGTAAATAATAGGGCGCCGAGAGCCATGACGGGTATTGGTATAAACCAAAATCTCAAGCCCCCTTAATGGTAAAATAAATAAGTTGTGCGACAGGAATATTTTCTAGATAGCGGCCACCATCTTCGAAATAGAAAATCTAATGTAAAGGAGCGTCCATAAATTACGTAAGGCGTTTTTCACATTTTTGGACCCCCTCTCCCCTGGTGAGATTTGGTGGGATTTTCTCAAGCCCCCTCCTTATTCCTTAATCTCACGTGAGATTAACGGGAATGCAAAAAGGCATCATTTTCCAAACCGTAATTGATTTTGTAGCCAAAATAATTTTGAAAAGCAGAAACAAAGAAAAATTAAGGTCCTCCACCCAAAAAGTAACACTGCATTACTTTTTTGTAGAAACCTTTTCCAAAATTCGTTCACTCTTTCCTTTTTTTAACTGCAAAAAAAAAAGATGATATTACCACAGGGGGCCACCCCTAATATGCCATTAATAAGAGATTTTAAAATTAAAAAGAATAGCAGTGTTTCTATTTCAAACGTTTGAAAAATTTTAAATCTTCTCTTACTCATTACAATAAACACTGAAAGTACCAAATTAAGTGATTTATTAAAAAATATAAAATATATTATTACCTGTGAAATTAAATAGGTAATTCTTTTACTTTTAGAATCCACTTAGCAAAAAAATAAATTTAAAGCATAAATAATATTGGTCTTTGATTCTCTGTAAAAGTATTTTGTTACCGTCATTTTAAAAAGAAACACCCTGTATGATATATCATTGATAAGAGAATTTTATAGAAAATACAAATGTACGGATGGGGTTAATAAGGATAAATAACCCAAAAAATTTATTTTCAAAAGAAAAAGTAATTCTTTATCATAATTTTTGCATGTGAAAGAAAAAATGTTAATTTTGTATACAGGCAAAAACTTGAAATTTTTCTCCATGAGTAAACCACCTTTATTTTTCATTTTTATTTAAAATATCATTTAGAAAATGTATTTAAAAATTGCATTTTAAATGACTGTATTATTGGAGTATCGAAAAGTCTAAAGAAACTGATTTTTGAGTAATCAAAAATTAAATATTTTATATTTTTAAAATAAAATAACCTAAATAACTCTTATACTTTGCTTTTCAAACACCTGCTTTCTTTGTACTCCTACACAACACAATTTTTCAGCTGTAAACGACTGTGATCAAGGCGTTTTCGCCAAATTCTGGAGTTAAAATTTTGTAATATTTTTTTTTATTGGCTCAAACATTATTCTAAATATTATTTTTTTATAAATTTTTGCTTAAAAATAAAAATAAGATAGTTTACTCATAAAGAAACATCATGTTTCCTAAGTTTTTGCGAACCCTCTATTCAAAATCAACATTTTCTTTTCGTAAATCCTATTTTATTTACGAGCAAAAATGTTTATGAAGAATAACATTTTTTGAAAAATGTAAATTTTGGTCCATAGCATTTTAAATGACTTTATGAATGTTACAGGGGTATCAAAAGGTCTCATGAATATAACCTGCTTTATCCAAATTTTTACACAACACAATTTTTTAGTTGTAAACGACTGTAATTAAGACGTTTCCCGCCAAATTAAGGAGTTTAATAAAATTTTGTAATATTTTATTTATCGACTGCAAACATTATTCTAAATAAATTTTCTTATAATATTTTGCTTAAAAATAAAAAAATAAATTCAGTTTACTCATAAAGAAAAATCATGTTTTTTAAGTTTTTGCGAACTCTTTGTACAAAATCAACTCCTTTTGTTAACATTAAACGGGGACAGTCTGTAGAAATAAAAGTGAGTACTTTTATTTAAAATAAAAAGTTTATGGTACTTCCGATTAAACCGGAACTAATGCTAAAAAAACTGACCATTTATGCTGTTATTATACTTTAAAAACTAGAAACAAATTCAGGATTAACAACATCTTGTGTCACCCGGTGTCACCTAAATATATGCAGCCAACTGATTTAATATTCTTTTTTAATTTGCAAAATATATTCATTAATTTTAATTTTATATTCTAACCAAATAATTGATGCAGTTTAACATAAATTGTAAGACAAATTCAGTAAACCATATTTCCTTTCTAACGGTACCTTTTTAACAAGCACCCATATAACAGTGGGTAGCCGAATTTTATTAAAAGTAGATTTAAGCTATAAAGATATTTTATGAGGCCGAAAATTAAAATATTAAATTAAAATTAAAAACTCACAGTTCGAAAGACACCACCCTATAAATTACTTATGATAATTTGCTTGATTGTTAAAGTTTAAAGTTTAACTTAACTTTAAATAGGGAAACGCGAGTAAAGGTGGCATGTAGGTAAGATATTTTTAACTATAAAGTAAAACAGTAAAAAGAAAATAAACTATAAAACTTGTTATCTAATATTTAGAAGTCCTAAATGTTCTGGTTCTTCTGGCGAGCGTGATGTAGCGGCTAAATTACTAGCTTCCTTACTGCATAGACCGGTTTCTTACATCGGGTTTTTAATAGCTCGTTACTTCACTGATGGTAATGGCAAAACCTCTGTATAGTATTCTGCCAATCCTAGGTAGTAGTTATTTAGGAAATAACGTTCGTGGTGGAATACCGCGTTGTCTAAAAGGTGCTGTGAAATGCAAAAACTGCATGTTTTTTGCTTGGACAACGTTGACAAAACAGGGAAAATATTGGTAAAGCATCTAATAGCCCGACACCCACGGTCAAAAAACCTTTGTAGGCTGTTTCAAAAAAGAACATAATTAAATTATGAAAATGAGACTAAAAGGTTAAACACAACATAAAAGAACAAAAATATATTTAACATATTTTATATAAAAAAAAACGTTACATTGTTGTTATAAGTAATAAAATTTTAAAAATCTACACAAACTAATGGCAAAAATAGGGTTTGATGCCACCTTTGCCAAACCAATTTTTTCTGAGCGGCATTAGGGTAGATCGGGACTACAATTAACAGAGGTAAGTATTAACAAGCTCTTCGGAACTATACATATTATAACTACCACGCATTCTTTGATATGTCTACTAGACCACACCGCATGGTTTGAGATAAGTCAGCTAAGCTCAGTGGGTCATAAGAGTCAGCTGTGTGGCGAACGGCTTTTGGGCAGGTAACAAACTTTTTACACTCTACAATTTTTAGATTTACGCATCAAATATTTAGTTTTAAGATAAGATATTGTTTTCTTAGAAACGTAATTAATACCTAATAATTCTACATTATTGAATTAACCTTACTTCTAACCAACTTTCTGCTATGTTTTTAAAAACTCAAGAAGTACCCTTGGGCCTATAATTAAGAAATTAGCGGGGGTCAGTATTACCACGTTAAGACACCCACAGCACGTTAGTATTTAGGCTTTTAGCCTTCGTAGATTGTCCAAAGATAAAAAAAAATACCTACCCTAGTTTAGAGCATATAAATACAAAACCACGCGGTGGTCAAAATATTTAGAATGAACTGCAATGAAGGTAGTGGAAAAACAGAAGTTACAGGGATGTGTCGAATGAATTTAACTTTTCTACGTTTTACTGAAATATTTTTTTATTTTTTTTAAGAGGGTATACCAGTTAAAGTATGTAATATACAATAAAACCTGGTTGGTGTTCAACCGCGAACAGGAAGCAATAATAGCAGAATAGTTAATAAAGTGTGCAAATTATTTTTTTGAATTACTTCCCACAAAAGTAAAGAAACTAACCTACCAATGTGCTACTTTTTACAATATTCAAGAGCTAACAGAATGAGATGACGCATAATGACTGGGAGCAAGTTTTATGAAGAAAAAATCTTGGTTAATAAATTAAAACCTTAAAGCCACAAGTTTAGGCAGGGCTACTTTCTTTAATGGGATTAACTTACCAACCTTAAATTAAGAACTTTGACGAAACGGGTAAGTACCTAATTACATTATTAGGCTCAGGAATTTTGTAACAACGACAAACTCTATATTAAATATATCTTGAATTTTAAGACTCAAACTTTGTGTCATAAAATCAACAAGAAATTGAATAAAAAAGTTATTTTTTAATTAAAAAACCTTAAATTAACACCTATTTTATTTTAAAAGTATATACTTTTTTTTTATTTTTTGTTTCCATATATTTTCCATAATAGTTACTAACAGTATTTTTTTTTATTAACTTAATGTAGCGTAAAAGACATTCTGGGCAATAAACCGCAAAAACGATTTTTTAACATTTTGACAGAATGTCTTAAGCATTAAAAATTCGTTTATTTTATACTGTCCAGTAAATCCACTTACCCTGTATTAATTTGGGGCCGGTAAATTGCAAATTACGGTACGTGGTACCGTAATGTCATGTGTTAGAAACGCTGTCATGTATCATTATAAATGTCCACGTAATCATTGTTGTAATGCCTTGATTAATGTCATTGTTCGATGCCACAATGAAATTAAATGTTTGAATAAATGTCACTCATATATTAAGCGATTTTTATATGATATTAGAATATATAGGAATTTCTACTTGTACCTAAAAATATTTTTTTTACCAACTTTAGTAAATAAATATGATGAAATTACTACAAAACAGACTTCTTATTACAATTTTTAAAGTATTTTGTTCAACTAAAATTGGTAATTTTTATTTCAACCTATATCTAGCGTTACCTACCTATTTAAAACCGTTTAGGACCTACAACTAATATATATTTTTTAATCAATTTGACAGTGACAAGCGAAGAATAATCATAGTTACCTATGATATGGAAAACAAGGCTGTTACCTACGTAATTTAAGTGAAATAATTTATAAACTAACAACATGTTCTTTTAAAATTTTATAAATAATATTTATTTATTAATTTTTATAAAGACAGTATGGAATAAAATATCATACGATACACGTCCGTTCGGTGTTATTACAGTACTCGTTTATATTCCAGACTCGGCCGGACCTCGTCCGTAAACATCTCGTACTGTAATAAGTCACACACCGGACTTATAACGTAATAGCTATTTACGTTACTAGACCGGAAAATGGTATTTTACGGGTCGACGAAAAACATTTACAGGGCGAGCCGTAGGCGAGTCCTGTGGTTTTGAGGAGACCCGTAAAAGTTATTTCCGGTCGAGTATCGTACATAATTTTTTTTTAATTGACCGGAAAAAAAACTGTGTAATGACTCCATTTTGGCAAAATGATGCTTTCTTTACTTTTACAATATCTTGAACTGTCAAATAGTAACAATTGAACTTTGACAATTTTTGTCATGGCTAACAGGATTTTTGATATCAGGGACCGGAAAGTAAATGAGAGACCGGAAAGTAAACTAGGCACCGGAAAGTAAATTAGTCCTGTAAAATAGCATTTTCCGCTTAAAAAATTAAGTGAAAAATTCAATTTTCCGGTCAATTAAAAAAAAATACTATTTCTTAGGATCCTTTAGATTACCGGCCAACAAAATTCTTACCGAAATTAATCGTCTCTATCAATCAAATAACATACTTACAATTTACTCCAGCTTCCTCACCAATTAAAATTCTTTAAGAATAAGCTTTAATAATCAGGTATTCATTAAAAATGTGTTGCTTCTTCCGCGGAAAGAAAGAATGAACCAAAAGTCAGTTAAAATAGATCTAAAGAAGAGAAACGGCCGCTTCTGGACAATACTGATTTTACAGATAGTAAAATAAATACGATTGTTTAAATAAGATGATTTGCATTTTTGCAACTAATACCCCAACTTTAGATGTACGTTTGTGTGTAATTGGGTAAATTGTATTTATTAAACCTAACGAAATTATATTATTAAATAAAATTTCTTTACCCACTAGCTTCACAAAACGTCAAATATTTTAGGAAGTTTTTTTCATATTTTGTTATAATACTTTTCGATAAACACACACAGGTGCTCAATACTCAATTTATTCATGTTATCAGAAAATTGCTTACACACGTCATAGATGTATAAACATATACAGGGTGTAATTTAATTAATGGGTTAAAATACAGGATATAATTGCTTGGCTCATTTTATGAAGAAAAATGTATATTAACATAAATATGTCCTAACCTCTTATGTTTTGAGCTACAGGGTAAAAAAATTAAGGAAAAAAATTGTATTTTTATCCTTACTTTAAAACTGTTCAAGATATTTTTATAAATTTTGGGACGCACCTACTCCAGCACCTTTAGGGATTTTTTAATGTAAAAGGTTTTTAATTATTTCTACCAGTGGCAGCCGAACGGGATGTATACTGAAGAGTTTTCAAAAAAAAAAATAAATATGGTACGTCATTGCTTTATCCAAGAGTAAGAATTATTTTTAAAATTACTATTTATTTTGCAAAAATTTGACCTCTTTATCTTTTTTGTCCGATTCACCGTTTTCGCGTAAAAAAACCGTTTTTAATGCATGTTTGGTATAGCGAAATAATTTAAAACTAGTAGGCTAGTGCCCTATTTTTAGTTTTTAATGAGAAAACGGTCCAACGAAAGAAAAAAGGCAGGATATCAAATTTGTTGCAAAATAAACAAGGATTAAAAAAATTAATTTTATTTCTGGGAAAAGCAATTGCATACTTTATTTTTAATCATCCGTATTTATCCCATACGGGCGCTACTGTTAGAAATATTTAAAAATATCCTATTAGTGCTAAGTAGGTGCGTGCCAAATTTCAATTAACTATCTTAAACCGTTTTAAAGTTATGATAAGAATACGATTTTTTTCTTAAAACTTTAACACCCTGCAGCTTAAAAGTTAAAAGGTTTAGGACAGATGTTAAGATAAACTTTTCTTCCTAAAATGGACTAAAAAATCATATTCTGTATGTTTAGCCATCAATCAAATTAAAACCCTGTATTTACTTAAGTACTAAATACCATCTAGTCTAATTTCTTTATGAGAATAAAACGTAAAATTTTAACAAATATTCTTAATTCTATTTTCTCTTTTTGGTAACAGTATTAAATTGTCAGGTAGTCTATAAAAGAATTTAATTGCCCAATATTCTGGTCTTTTTAATCTCCAGTAGGTAAGCACAATATTGTGCTTGTAGCTGGTGTTATGGTTGTGCTCGTCTTTATGTTTCGGAAAAGAGCCCATATTCCGTCTAATATAAAGAAGGTTTTTCAGAATGTACTGGCATGGAAACTTTTAATTTAATTAAATTTTTTAGGACATAAACGCTTCTTAACAGTCGAGTCGTCTTTAAAGCCCAACCCGGCCAAAACCCGCACTGTCTTTCTTGGCAGAAAAAAAAATCGCCTAATAAAAAAAAATGCCATTTGTTGCAAACATTTTGCCGGTTACTGTATAAACGATTTAAAAAAAATGATTTATTTTTACAAATTCTAGGAGATGGTAAAATAAATGGTATAACTGTGAGAACATCCTGCTAATTTTAATTAAAGGGAATCACAAATATAGTTCTTTTTCATCCCATTTAAATATCCTCCTTTAAAATAAAAATAATTTAAATTATTTTACCGCTTCTTTAAAAATATTGGAAACGTAAAACCAGATAATTGTTTACCTTTTTGATTTTTTTCTACCTGAAGTTTCTAACTTACCCCTTATCGCTTCATCAAAACCTAGTGACAAGAGCCCAAGAAACAGGTTGTTGTTATTTATACCGTTGTACTTCTTTCGCTAAAATTTATAAAGTTGTATCTTTTAAAACAGTCAAGATTAGTCTGTGTTACGACAGGCCGATCCCAAATGTTTCCGATCATATCAATATCCAACCATGTGAATGAACATGTTTAGTCAATGACTTTGGGTTATGGTTTGGGTAGAATGGCATTTAAAAGATTAAGAGAAAATTTAAAACTATGCGATTTCACCTTGATTTTTAAAAAATATCCTTATGGTGTCAAATAGGCGTGAAAGTAATCCTAGAAAAAAATGTTTAGGGTGGCGCCTTTATATTATTCATGCACGGTATTGCAAAAACCTGGAAGATATAAAACTTATAGCTGTTAATACATTTTCGAATTTGATAATGAAAGCGAGCAAATTTGCAAGAGCTGGCCAGGCGCATGTCGTGATTGTTATTAATAGATATAGGAAAAAATTCTAATTGGCAAAAGCCTTGTGAATTTTTAGGTAAAATTCAGTGGCGTATTTACTTATACAGACTCTATTTATACACAAAATTTCTTTGCTACTATACAAGATATAAATTGGGATTAACTCGAGCGTCATAGGGACCTATTGTGGTTGGTTGTAAAGCTTAGATGATAATAAGAAAAAAATGGTATATTATATACACCTTTTCATCGGTGGGGGAAGCAGCTATAGCTTTTTAAATATGTCAAAAAATACTGTTAATATCTTGGCTTGTGCAAATCGTTATGATCGTATGGGATTATATATTTTTCGTTATCCTTAAATTATTTTCTTTAAAATAAAAACATCCACGCTCGATGTCAAAATTCTGTTCTTTTTACAAGTTTGTAGCTCTCCGGTTTCTTTACGTCACTCTCAAATTGTCAGATTACTAAAATACATGTATGTACAGGATGTACCGATTTCGTTGCAATTGCAGGGTATCTCGGTTATTAATAGAGATAGAGACTTGCGGTTATCGCCAACTGTTGCTACTTTTTGATGACACTAAAAGTTTTTTCATGGCACTCTTTGTTTCTGACATACAGGGCAAAATATATTTTTTTCCATTTTGGGACCTCCTTCGTATTTCAGTTATTTTGAAACTTAGAACAAAAGTAAAAATGATGTTGGTAGATATTTTTACGTAGAGTTTAGTGGCGTAGTAGATTTTTTTAATTGAATATTTTTCGAAATATAAACTAAACATATGATTTTTCTTATGGAGCACCCTGTATATTTTTAATTCAATAAATTGTAGCGGGTAAGAGCTTAACAAAATATATAATACCTAATAGGTATTTTATACTTTTAGACTCTATATTTATGTTTTTAATTTTAAAATTGAATTTCCTATAGTAGGCCACGATTTAAACTTTATAACCAAAAAGAAAGTTAGCCCTCAGTTCATAATTTGTTTACATGTTTACATTTTACAGCAACATCTATTTTACCCAGCTCAGTACCCCCGTAGGGTAAATCTCCGGTTCCTTAAGTTTGTTAACCTATTAATTAATTAAAAACTAAATATTTTAGATCCAGCACAACTGTTTTTATACTAAAAACAGCGTCCAAAATCAGTATATATAATCCCCCAATATAATTATGATTTGGGCACGTTATATTGACAGGGTTACTGACTTTTTAAACCAATGCAAAACATACTTTATTTAGGTGTTTATCTTAATTTAAAGTGCCCAAAGTACAATAATTACCTTTAATAGGTAGATCAATGTTGTTTTAGATACATGTTAATTTTTTATTTTACTTAAAAATTAGCAATAAATAAAGTAATCTATTAATACAAAGTTCCACGTCGGGTCGCTTGTAAAAATCTCTTAAGATAAATCAGAATTTTAATTTTTTCTTTTGAATTACTGTTTAGTTTGTGTAAAGAAAAAATACACAAGACAACATTATAATCTTTTGTATGATATTAAATATTAAATTTAAACGTTTTCAGAAAAACAAAAACCTAAATAAAGCAAAATATAGTAATATTTATTAAAATTTTGTAAATTTATTTAAAGGTAGTTAGGTTTTAGTAACACTTTACACTCTAGGTACCTAGATATCTACCTTCCTAAAACCTCTGTAGGTATATGATAATAACAAAAAAAAACAACACCATTCTTTCAAAATTTTACGTTTTTTGCGGCTAGGTCAATTTGACCCCCCACGCGCCTCCTAACGTTACAGTTTCAAGCAATATCTTGAATTCCGAGAAGTTCAGGAAGTCGGAACTTAGGCATTGTTAGTCCCCGATAAAATGAATAATATCTACATCAAGTTTTTGTGTGAAGTATAAACAACCAATGTACAAACGTCATATAAAAACAATTTGTGAGTAGGGCTTTATAGCTCCAAGACAACAAGAAGGAATAGATTCAGACTAAACTCCCACTTTATTTGGTATTATATATATTTTTAGTATTATTTCTTAAGGAAAATTACGTTTTTTAGTTTCATATAATGTTCTGCAAGCTAAGTGTAAAAATTTTGTTAGAAGTGAATATAATGTAAAATATTATACATTTTTTTATTTTAATAATAAGGATCTAACTACGATCCCCATTTTTGGGCTCATATAATGTATTTTAATTAATTTAGGTTAACTAACGCGAAGTATGAAGTTTACTTATAAATTATAATTTTTTTTTTTGTCTTTCTCGCATTGTCGTCACATGATCAGCTTTCAAAAAAATAATGACAGTGACTTTATGACAATTATAATTACAACTAAATTTTTTTAATAGAGTCTTTTTTTTGGGAAACTTATTTTATAATTAATTATACATTTAAAAAAAGTTTCTACTGAAAATATGCTTTAGCAGTAAAAAGAAAAAAAGTGATTATTTGATGTTTACGGTTTTGGGTATATATGATCCCCACGCGTCTACCTACGTAATAAAAAGGCACGCGTCTACTTAAGGGTTAAGATGAATAAACATATCTGATAACATAATACCACATGTCCTTAAATATCATAATATTTAAGAATTAAACATCTATTTAATATAAAACTTTATCTACACGCCACATAGCTGTATATTTTATGTCCTGTCACAATTAATACGGCTTTATTTTTTATAGACCCTTGCACTTCAAAAGCTGACACCGTTTATTATCAGATTTATCAAAACTTATCACCTATCGACAAGAGTTAAAATAACAAAATAGAAAATTGTACATGACCCCTTTTTCCTTTTATTTAAAAACCGCCCTTATCGTTTAACGGCTGTCTGTCAATAGAGACCTAATACAATCCTTTTGCAACATAAGTTTATCGTACGTTATTATTATACGGTAAATTCAATCACAACCTTACTTTAGCATGGTTAGTTAATACATTAAAATTATTAGGTATAATTAAAAGTTAAATTATTTTTAGGTTATTTAAAAATAATAAAAGGTGATTCAAATTGAGTTTCCATATTCAAAAGATTGGAAAAAAAGAAATTAAAAATTATTAAAAGTATTTATTTTCTCATTGAGAGTAGTTTATTTTAATTAGGCATAAAAGATGATATTGAATAAATGACCTCCGTGGCTCTTGTGGCATGACGTAATTTGTTTCCAGAAATTTTCTCCCACTCCGTTTTATTACGTTCCGATAACAAACGCCATTAACCATAACAGCGTTCTCCACATGATCCTCGAAAACCAAAATAGACCAATTACGCCTCCGGACCAAAAGACACATTAAATTGTTACCTGTTGAGGATGCATTTTCACTTTAACAATCTGTCTTGAATTTTCCCATCCCACAATGTCGATTTTTTGCGCAAAGAAATTCACGTAAAGCACAAAAATTATTTCTTGATTGGCCGTTTTAGTAATAGGCTTAAATAATTTATCTGTTTAATGTAAAACACGTTGTTCGGTCGAATATTGCTTCCTGACTGTTTTGTTTATATTTTGTCCTTAAAAATTTATGTTGTATTTGAAAAATTCAGTGGCGTTTCAAAAAATATATATTTGTGATGTGGAAACTCAATTTTATTCGCCCTTTATTTCTGTCCTAATATATTACACCGGTCTGCAAAAACAAACTTTTTTATTTTTATTTGAATAATTACAAACGATTTTTTTAAATTTAAACAAAGATATTTAATCAAAAAATATGTATCACGTCTAGTTTCTTATTGATATTAAAGATTAAATATTGAATTAAATACCTTAAGAAATAAAAGACATGGTTTTTCCCAAAACCTGAAAATACATTAAATAGTGAAAAATCTTGTTATGAGTTGCATTTTACTTTGTAGTTTCTTTTTCTTTATATATTATTTTTGTAAAGGTCTTTCGGCATATCAACCAACAAAAAACTGTAAACATGGCTTTTTAAGATTTCTCGTTTTATTGCTTCTCTATTATTCAGAGTGTTTTGATTAAACCTTTAACCATGATCATCTAATCATCTAATACTGCATCCAGTTTAGCGGGAAAGAAAATTAAAAAAAAGTTTTAACAATGAATTTTTGCGGACGCGTAATTTTATTTTAAAGTATTTTTAAAGTTCAAAGTTTTTTAAGAATTTGTTGGTAAATTTTATGTTTTAATTTTCGCAAAAATAATTTTTATGTCGTTCTAAAAACTTTTTTAAGGTCGTATTTAGGGTAATTCAACTTAATTATAAAGTTAGTGCCCTTTATAAGCTTTCAAATTTGCGAGCCTACAGAGATAATTTTTTTGTATTTTTGCATCACTGACTCGAGAAAATTTTGAGTTGCTGGAGTACTAAAATCCTGTACCATTCTTATTCACGTCCTTCATAAAAAAAAATTTTAAGATAAGCTTTTTAGGTGGAGGTAGAATATTTTCTTTACTTTGCACCAATGATGACCAATTTCAACTTAATATTTCTAAAGTATTTGTATTTATGTCTCGTATTTTTATTATATATTTATTATTTTAATCAAACTAAGTAAGCAAATGAGATATGGTTGTTGTGCTAGTGGTATATGAAGATTATCTGGAGTGGTTATTCAATGGGTGCCTTTGATTTTGTAAAAACACCGTGGGTCGGTAAATTTATCCCTCTTTTTCCTAATTCGAACTGTTTTTGTGTCTACAAATACGATCTGTACAGAATAAAGCAGTATTCATGCAAGAACGTTACCAAAAAATGCAAAACTATAGCAGTTATAAAAATGGCTTTTACACAAAATTTTGACGTGATGGCAAAAATAAATAAAAGCAGATAAATAATTAAGACCGTCAATGCTTCATGCTTATCATATGATTATTTAAAGGATAATTTCATTGCAGAGCAGTGGTAATAGATGAACTGCTTTAAAATAGTATTAGGTATTATAGTTTTGTAAAATATCAGATTTCTACTGGGTAGGAAGTCGTACAGATGTAAAAAACTGGTACAGAATGTGTCAGGACTGCGCTTTCAGCAAATGACCAAAAACACGAAGCCATGGCAAGATAAAGCGGTACAATGTAGAGACACTTTTTAAACGAATTGCCATAGACATAGCAGGGCCATCTTCAGTTAGTAAATCGGGAAATCGTTATATTTTGGTAGCGATAGATTACTTCATTAAATTGCTAGAAGTCTAGGCAATATCGAATCAAGATGCTATCACTGTTGCAGACGTACCATTTTAATAATGGATTTGTCGATATGGAGTACCGAGAGAAATACATTCAGACCAAGGCAGAAATTTTGAGTCTGATCTTTATAAGAACCTTTGTACTCTCCTGGGAATCCATAAAGCAAGAACAACATCTTTTCATCCCGTCAGATGGCATGGTCAAAAGATTTAAGACTTGATAACTTCTTGAAAATCACCGCTCCGCACTTCACGAGACTACTGGCACAACACCTGCTAGAGTAATTTTTAAAGCGGAAATAAGTCTTCCAGTTGACTTGCTTACAGGACGACCTTTCATCAATGAGGAACCAGCAGAAGACTATGTAAGTCAATTTAGTAAAAGCTACAGAAAATACACGAAGAGGTGCGTACCAGGTTACAAAAATAAAGTGACCGTATAAAATCCAGCCACGACTTTAAAGCTAATCATCAGGGAATTGTCGGTAACAAAGTTTGGTTATACAATTCGAGAAGAACCAAGGGGCGTTCACTGAAACTACAGAAGTCATGTGAGGGACCATATAATCTGGTATACCGTATACAGAAGACTCCACAGGCAAAGATGAAAGTAGTACATCTAGAAAGGCTAAGCCGCTACCAAGACAGTAAAGATACTTGATCAAGGCGATCAAAATGGGGGCAATGTTACAGACTTTTAAAAATGTGTTAAGGTTACATAATTTTAGAGAGTTAGGATAATTTAATTTAGTTTGTTAATTTATTTAAATAATTTACATTAATTTTTCCAAGTTCTTTCATCACTTTTGAAGGATTCCACCCATTGAGAACTTTTATGCTATCCTGTACTATAAAACTTTCGCGAAACTTCTCCAAAATTTTAGAATATTCTTCACTCTTTTACCATACTATAAAAGGGCGACGGAAACCTCCGTTCAAGTAGTATAGATACGACTATTGTACTGTTCATTTCGCGACATTGACATCTTGAGATTTTGTTGTAGTTGTAACCATAAATAGGTTTTATTGTTAATAAAGGTGTAAAAACGAGGACACGTGTTCTTATGCAAAGTGATTTAGAACAACATATGTATATCTATTATTTTTTAGATATAAGTAAGCATCCATAAATTACGTGAAGCCTTTGTGGGGGGCAGAGGGGGGTTGACTTGAATCTTAATTCCCGTTTGAGAAATGGTACCTTTTTACATTCCCATAAATCTCACGTAAAATTGGGGTATGGGGAAAGAGGGTTAAAGTAAGTCTCATCAAATCTAACCAGGGAAGAGGAAGTGGTTTAAAAATAGAAAAAACGACTCACCTAATTTATGGACGCCCTATGGCCATATTTTCGAAACTATGTACTTAGGATAGATATATAAAATGTGGTGTTTTATTACAGCTCTTTTAAAGACCCTTCTAATGTTTACATAATATATAATATGTTCCATTTTATTTTATTTTTTTATATATATACAGTCGTAAAGTCTTAAATATAGGTATTTTGAGTTTTGTGTCACTAACTTAATTTAAAATTTGACAGTTTGCAAATTAACATATAAAAAATTATAAAAATCAATACTGATAATAATAAATTTGAATAAATAAAAAAAAAAGTAAAAAAATTATACAGTTGTACAAAAAATATAGTATGCAGCACTGTTAAAATCTATTGTTCTTTTTTACCAATTTATCCTTAAAATGTTTGAAAATATAAATAACATTAAAAAGACGTTATGCAACAGATCTCTAAAAAAATAAAAGTGCGCAAAACGACAGGAAGTGACTGGTCAAAAACAAGGTTAAATAAATAGGTAGGGGCTATGTTCACTTGACTGGACGATTATAGGTATTTAAGGGTAAAAAATAATAGATATAAAAATAGCGGGGTTCGCTTTGAAAACAACACCTGCCGATTTCCTGCTCTAAAATAAATATTGCAAGAAACATATAAAACTTAAAATCAACAGGACGAAAAACAAAAATGTGTATTTACAAACTGTCCACGAAGAGAGCGAAGAAAAATGTTTATTCAACATGTTTATGATGTTCAAAGAAAAATTCTAATTTTATTCACAGAAATCGCAAACGCTTAAAAACACGATATTTCTTTAGGAGTATTTTTTTTCTAAGCATTAGCGGATAAACTTGAAACACTACCATAACTTTTTTTAAATATCAAAAACTTTAAGAAACTGTATTGGTGTTATTAGAAGTAATTATTTTGAATTTTATAAATTAACTATCGTTAAAAATAATATTTTAAAATAAGCACAAGTATAAATGTTATAATATGTTATGCTATTTAAACACTTCTTTCCTCCATATTTAACATATTGTTTTAAAATGTAAGAATAATATCGCTTATGTTCAATTTTCTCCATAAGCTTCAATACAAATTGTTTTAATTTAAATGGCCATATCCCTTTTAATAATTAGGTGCTTAAGACAATTAAAAAAGAAAATCCTAAAGTAAGGTGCAGCTATAACTTTAGCGTAACCGTTATTATTTACTGTTACCAATACATCTTACAGGGTAATTAAAAGTTTTTGAAAAAAAAATTAATCTCTCTATATGATGTGCTCTTAAAAGAGAGTAATCAAATTTCTGATGATAAAACATCAGTAATAGGTAAGGTTATAATTAATTCGCAAATAAACTTACTGCCTTTCAAGAGTATATCACACAGGGCAATTAAAATTTATTTATTTTTTTCAATCAGTTTTATTCACCCTGTATATTTTTTTCTCTATTTTAGTTGTCCTAATAATCTAGTTATTATAAGAGATATGGTCATTTAAATTAAAATATTTTTGTATTGAAGCTTATGGAGAAAATCGAGCATATGCGATAATTTTGACTGGGTGTGTATTTTTCAAAAAACATACTTAGCAGAAATAACTTTTATTTTATGTTATTTTATTTTGATTTGTAAAATGATTCAATAATATTTTTAATTTATTGACTAGGGGTAGCTAACTACACTAACTTGAATTTCTCTAACACGCCAAACCCCTTTTGTGCTACTCTTTGTCTACCAGCTAAGTAAAAACAATAAACTTTTTTTATGCTTTGTACACGAAAAAAATTGTGTCAGCTATTTATAGTAAAAAACAGCACAACGATTGTAGTTTTATTAAACAGTTTTTGTTTAAAAACGTACTATCGCTGAAGTTAGTGAATCCTACACTATTTTAGGAAGCTTCGTGTAGCCACTGAAGTGGATAATTTCATTTCCTACGGAGGGAGGGGATTAATTTTTCGCATATGCTTCTAAAGCTTTGAAAAGCCAAAAAAACAACGCTTAAAAAAATTGTAAACGGTAAAACGTACAAAGAGAAAAAAATGGTCCTTAACTTAAAAAACTAATTTTTACTGCGTTTCATTGTACTAATACAACTTATGAACTCTACTTTACACCTCATTTGTAATGACCCTTGAACCCCTAAAATTGTTTAACCTTTCTGGGGGTACTAACCACTGCACCCCTTTCCCCTTATCTGCACCAGTGCGTGTAGCAGTAGTAGTAAAGGATACTGACGGTTTTGCTGTAAATGCAAATACTGTTAAATAAACATTGTAACAAAGATAACTAACATATTGTAAGAATTAATAAATTATTAGAAAACTTTGCATATTTGAGATAAATATAGGTTTAACGCACCTAGGTTTTACCAAGTTTTTCACACTGTTGACAGAGAGCGTAATGGAGAATAAGCTACTACGTTGATTCGACATTACTACTTCCTAAGGGACCGGTTTGCGGTTGGTAATCTCAATTAGCTCTAAAAGAAAAATCTTGGGCTAGTGTCAAAATCTTCATTTCCAGATCAGAAGGTGTTCAACAGATGCAACCTTGCAGTGCAAGAAAATTACAAGCAGTAAGGAGTTTCTTCTCTTTATTGTGGTAGAATTCAAAATTATAATCTTAACTTTGAGCAGTGTATCGTTTACTACAAGTTGTGATATGGTATACAGAAGAGCAGTAATAACGGAAGTATTAAATTGTAATAACCATTATAATAATACATTTTGTAATTTATAATCGCCTGTTGTACTAAAATTTCGCACAACATTTAGTAGTGGCTATTGCAAAATTTTCTGAACAACTTTGTTTTTATTTACTACAAAGTTCTGCTGGCGACTATTTTACTAGAAATAGTTGTAGAATTTCATGCAATCGTATTACTCTCTTCCACAATTCTTTCCTGTGTACACAAAAAAAGGTAAATAGTTATTGCTCTAATTTACTTACCAAAATAATTCTTTAAGTCATTTAGTGCATCTAAAAGTGTATGGGGGACTACATTTAATTAGTATTATAAAATGCTGTTGCACTTGTAGTTATTGCTAATATGTTGCAATCTATCCATCTGGCTGCCTATGTAACGGAATCTTTGAGCCTAATTTTAACCAACTTCCAGCTATTCGATTTCTTTGAAACTTTGCACACGTATTAAGGACCCATGACAATGCAATAATCTGCAAACAGTATCCCGTTATCCTGCTTTGGAAAAAATAAATTATATTATTATAACCACTGCTTGATACAACCTTAAGAGTGTGTCATCTGTCATCTGTCACCTGTACGTCCCAGTGGAGCACCTTCACTACCGGCCATTTCAAGAGTTCGATCCTGGGGTCGATTTTACTCAAAAATTTTATCTTGGGTTATTTTCAGAAGAGAGGTCTATCTGAAAAACTTTGCTATTCTTGACAAAGAAAAATAATTAATAGTCCAAAAGAAACTAGAAACACGCTTTTACATGCAACCGAACTAAAAGTTGGAAAAATTTAAAAACAAGTATCCCGTCAGTTCCAGCATTTTTCCATAGGAAAATGGGAAAGAGTGAAAAAATCGATGCACGTTCTGGCGGATGCGCCAGTTGAATAAACCAGAATAATCGAACTTGACATCCGACACGAGTCGCGAACAGCGGGCCACCTGTACTTCACGTGAAATTCGCTGGGACCAAAAGCTTCTCGGTTAAAAACAGCGGAGCAGATCTTTTACTGGAAGAAATAAGTAACTAACAAGTTGTTACATTATAATTTCTCTTTATACGAGTACTTTTCTAAAGCCTTATTGAGGTGTTAGAAATTGTATCGAATGTTAGATTAGGACAAAGATTGAAATATATTAGCAAACTACATTAAAAATATCACTTGCGTAAGTAAACTTAGAAAAGGAAAATTTCAAAAGCGTAATATTTTAAAAATATCTGTCTTATTTTATTGTTATAACCCTTGGACTGGGGCCATAGCACAAATAAAAGTACTGTTCATTCCAAATGTTCACCTGTACGTCCCAGTGGTACCAACCACCGGCCATTTCAAGAAAGTTTCGACTCTGAATTGATTTTACTCAAATTTTATATCAGGGCTATTCCCAGAAAGTAAATCTGAAAAAATTTGCTAATCTTGACAAAATGGCAGAAAAAATTTTTTGGTGAAGTCAACTGGAGCTATTTATTACCTTTAAAAAATTAGTTGATATAAGTTAATCAAAAAATGAAAAATAACCAATAGCCTAAAAACCAAAAACAACAGCTTTTATATGCAGCGCAGATCGAAAATTCAAAAAATAATTTTTCATTAAAAAAAATATTTTCACTTCATAGTAAAAAGCGTGGGGTGCTTAATATATTAAATGTTATGATTATTATATTTGCCAATATCTATGATGGAAAAGTTATGAAAAATAGCAAAATGCACCCCACGCTTTACCATGAAGTGAAAATATTTTTTTAATGAAAATTATTTTAATTTACGGATTCGGTTGGATAATACATACCCAAAGAGAAGCACAAAAAGTTGAAAGAAATTCAAATTATTATAGGTAACGACCTTCATTCAGTAAACAACAAGTAATATTGAATCTAAATAGTTCATGTCACATGAGCGTAATTACCAAATTTTATTACAATATTTTAAAAACGTACTTAAAATTATTCAAATAAATTTAAAAAATTATACATGTTTTGTTGTATTACGTTAATTAGCGGATACCCTGTATGTTAGCAAACTAGTTAATTGTGGTTTTATTTATTTTTCGCATTTGCTCCTTAAGCTTTAAAAACGTTTAAAAAATTGTAATGGCAAAAGGCACAAATAATCAATTTTCTTAAATTAAGCTTAATAGCAAATAAAACAAATACAAGGAGTTTAGGAATCAAACTTCTAGGGGTTATTTAGTGCAACAGTAGAAAACATTTGAGTATAGGAACGTCCCTAGACGCGTCAAAATTTAAAAAGATGATGAATTGTCAAAATAGGATTAAATGCATAAAATGTTTGCCTTTTGTACATGATATTATCACAATAATAACCTAATAAATAAATAAAACAAAAATATTTAATTAAAAAAAACAATTAATAAATAAAAAATAAAATAATAAAATTTTTAAACATTGACATTGACATGTTGAACAATTGTTTTGATGATATCATGTACAAAAGGCAAAAATAAAAGCTTTAACTCCTATTTAGGCAATTTATCGTGTTTTTAAATTTTAACGCGTCTTAGGGCCGTAGTACCGTAGTGACACTTTTTCGGACATGGGTTCCTATACTCAAATGTTTTCTACTGTTGCACTGAATAACCTCTTAAAGTTTGATTCCATAGTTCTGAAACGCCCTGTATAAATGTTAGATTTTCTTTTACTTTTAGAAATAAAAAAGTAAACCTAATAATAATAATAATAATAATGTAAAAGAAATGGTAATAAACCAAAAATTAATAAACGTTCTTAAAGCAATATTCTAAATGCATAGCTTATAGACCAAAATTTTATGCATTTTGTAAAAATTTTAAAAATTTAATTTAAAAGAATTACCAAAATAGAAGGAAACACTGCAACCTAATACCAATTATATCTTTAGAAACAATTAATTAAAATAGTAAAGTCGTTCGGCTTAAAATATTTCTCAATGAACTGTGAGAGTTTTTAAAGATTTTAATCTTTACCTCTGGTAGAAGTGAAAATATTTCGGTTATGGACTTAGTATCATGGGTTAAAATGTTTGACCACACACAGGTAAATTAGGTGTTTCTTCTAATTTTTATAATGTGTTACTTTTCCGTTAAAGTGCGTTTAAATTTTTTATTTATTGGTTATAAAATTATGTATTAAATATTTAAAAACACATTTTAATTTGGTTATATATCCATTAAAGTCCATAAAAGAACTAATATAATTGTAAAAATATACTTATAGGATTAATTGAGATCTCCTTAAAAATTCTGAAAAAGTGTTCAATTATTTTTGATAGCTATGGCCAGGATCCTATTTAATTAAAGAATAAGTGGAAATACAAACTGATCATGACCAAAATTTTTTTATAAATATTTATTTACGCAAAACCGTACATCAAACAAAGAAAAAAGTCAAAAGATCAAATTTGTTCTAAACCAAACGAGGACTATATAATTGGATTTGTAATAAAAATCTGTATTTACGTGTTTGGTTTTTTAAAAATAAAATGACAGTTAACACATACCCTTAAGTTAGCTCTGTTGGAGCATTATCTAGCATACTATAAACTTTTTATTTATAAAAAATATAAAAAAATATATAAAATGTGACGGTATTCGTTTTTTTTTAATTATTTTTAACTAGCTTTTGCCCGCTGCTGTGCACGCATAATAACATGCCTAAATATTTGTGTAAACCTTTATTTAAATCACTTCATCCTTAAAAAAAATTGCATCAAAATCAGTTGAGTAGTTTTAAAGATCTAAGCATACATACAGTCATAGTGATAGACGCGGAAACCGACTTTTCTTCATACTATGTAGTGATGACACTATATGAACTCCAGGATATGGTTTGCCAACACCCCAGGAATTTATTTATTGATAACTTCTATTGTTAAAAAACATTTAATCAGAAAAAAGGTGGTAGGTCCATTTATGTAGGCAAATCTTGTACTATTATTTTTAAAGGAATCCTAAAAAAACATTTGACAATAAATGTTATTATTAAATTTGACATTTTGCCACCGAAACGTCGATTACTTATTTTAAGATTTTTGGGTTTGGAAGGGGCTTTCCTTATTTTTGTTTTTAGAAAAACCATCCAAATTGGCGTGTACCCAACAAATACCATTAATTAAAAAATCAAATGTCTACTTTATTTTCGAAGAATTCAAATCTTTTTAAGTAACGATCACATGTTAAGAGATGGCAAAATAGCACACGTTTTTCATACAAAAAGAGAATGCTTTTTTATCACACTTGTGTTGCAAAGTAAAAAATACAAAGTCGTCACAGCTGTACCAAGCGTCATTTAAAACAAATTTGGATTATCAAGCTGTTAATTTAAATTTCTTTAAAACTTTTTATGAAATATGTTTTTAAGTGAAAACTTTTTAAATCCGTAAAAGATGAAAGTCACTAGGGTGGGTTATTTTATTTTTGGATATTAAAATATATTATGCTTAGTTTGTTTTCTGGGGAGATTAAATTTAAACAAAATATTATTTGGCTTTTCTTCCAGAATAAAATTAAAAGTTTATTTACATTTTAAGAAAATTAAAACTTTTACATATTATGAAAACTATTCTGCTCTTATACAATATATTAAAAGTTATTACTACTTTAAAAGAAATAAAATAATTAATTATTTAATATTAAGTTACTTACAATTAAAAGGTTTCAATCTCTAAACAAAGACGAGAACTGGGCCAATGGTTGAATCTTAAAAATGTGGTAAATAGCTTACCACAAATGGTAATTAGACAGTGATGCGCCAAAAACTTACTAATAAACTTATAAAAACCAAAAAAAAATTAAAATGAAGAGTAAAAAAAAATAATATTTTGTTTAAATTTAATCTCCCAGAAAACAAATATAACATAAAATACCTTATTATATGGCTAACACATTTTTTCCACTCTTTTTATCTGGTTAAGATACCTAATGGGTGTATCTTTTACCAGTTAATTTTTCAAAAGTAATGTCAAACTCTAAAGTGTTTATCAGAAATTTCTTTTTAAAAATTTTCCAGTTTTTCTAACAAGTTTATCCAGTAAGTTTTTAAGTAAACTTACTGTTTACCACATTTTTGAGACACAACTATTGGCCCAGTTCTCATCTGGCGTCTTGTTAAACTTTTATTTTATTGGATTAAAATAATTTCAACCGAGTGCTAGTGAACCCTTTGTTTATAGATTAAAACCTTTATATTGTAAGTAACTTAATATTAAATATTTCATTATTTAATTTCTTTTAAAATAATAATAACTTTTTCATATTATATAAGAGCAAAATAGTTCTTCATAATGTATAAAAGTTTTAATTTTCTTAAATTGTTAAATAAACTTTTTAATTTTATTCTGGAGAAAGAAAGTCAAATAATATTTTGTTTATATAAAAATATTGTCAAACAGTGTAACATACCGCAGGAAAAGTATACCTATATCATCCTAGTGTTGCAAAGTTATCAATTGTTTTCTTATTTTTTCTATAAAGACAAACAAACTTTTTTTAAAAATAATTTGTAGACATAACAAAAACAAAGTGAACATTCCTTGTGTTAAAATGACTTTCTAACACTAGTGTAAAATTTATCAGTTTCTACACTTGTCATGTAATATATCATTTCTTTGAACTGGTTCGCCTACTGCCCGAAATATTTTTTTTTGTATATAATTCTTTAAATAAATCTACCTGTGATACCATAATAATATCTTACTGTCAACACATAAAACATTTTATTAATTCTAATCCTAAAGTGTCAGTTTTTATTTAATTCCAATGCTCTCATCTTTTTACTAAGGCGGTTTTGACATGGTTAAAACAAGTGTGACTTTGAAGACGGAATGGAATTCTTTTTCTATATGCAGTTTATCAAAATATATTTAAAAAGTGTTTGGACAGTAGTTATTTAGGCATATCATTAATAAATCATTTTAGTAATATTTTAAACAGTTGCCTATTATAAAAAAAAACTCTTTTGACTTATTGCTTAATAAATGCGGTACAATACTTACAGATAAAAGATGTCCCACCAAAAACGTAAATGTAAAAACGGAAGCCAACTTCAATACTAAAATTGCTTGGCAGCTTGGTTGTGGACTCTCTTCATTTCATTTCATTTCATTTCATTTCATTTCATTTCATTTCATTTCATTTCAATTCATTTCATTTCAATTCATTTCATTTCATTTCATATTTCATTTCATTTCATTTCATTTCATTTCATTTTTATTTCATTTCATTTCATTACGTATTTCATTTCATTTCATTTCATTTCATTTCATTTCATTTCATTTCAATTCATGTCATTTCAATTCAATTCATTTCATTTTCATTTCATTTCATTTCATTTTCATTTCATTTCATTTCATTTCTATTTCATTTCATTCGTAAGTTGGCGTCAAATGAAACTTGTTTATTAATAATTTTACGAATTAATTTATTTTTCATAAAAATTTCTCTAAGGCAACCAGCAGATTTTAAATTGCATTAAAAATAACTTTTTAATAGTTAAGTACAATAAAAAAATGACATAAAAATTACTTTTAAAATTCAAAGTTGTTTATCTACCAGAAAAAAAAAACGTTTTTTTATATTTTTCTTGCGACAGTGGTAAGAATTTAAGTTGTACATTAATGCAACGCATTAAATTATTAATATAAATTTTGTACGACCGACCTTTACTACTTACGTGTTATTAAAACAAAAACAATATGCGATGTACCAGAGTTGGGTCGAATACTAAAATTTGGTATTCGAATACCAGAATATTCAAAAACGATATTTAGAATAAAGAATACCGAATACTGACCAAAAATTATTACGTCGAATACCGAATACCAAACACATAAATCTATTCGGAATAGTATTCGAATACCGCACAAATGATTCTGAATAGTATTCAGAATACCAAGTATTCAGATACACCCAACTCTGCGATGTGCTAATGTAAAAACAGAAAATATCTATGTAAATTTGCTAAACTGCATATTCCTGGACCATAAAAAAAAACATAAAAGGATTTGTTTTTTTAATATTAGGTTTTATATTTTTTAAGCAGATTATCTGCAGCAACGACAGAAAAGCACTTAGTTAAATAATATTTCAGATCAGTTACAAAATTTCTTACTTACAAGATCTTTGGAAATATTAAATTTTTAAAAAGTTTAACACCCTGTATCTTGAGATCGAGAAATGCAGGATAATTCCAACTAAACTTAAACTTAAAACACTACTTTTTCGCTAAATACTTTTTGATTTAAGTAAATATTTTAAAAATGTATAATCAATTATTATTAAACAAAAAATAAAACTATTTATTTTTACTTTTAGGACCAGTTGACAAGTACCTTTGTCTACAACTCAATAACATATCGGAAACGGATCTCTTTACACCGAAGTCAAATTACTTATAACGTGTATTTTAAAGAGATGAGGGCGTACCTAACCTGGTTGACAGTTTATCGACAACTAGTTCATGACTATGGTCCCTAAATCATATAAATATAAAAACATGAATTTTATATCTGATCCATTTAGTTGACAATGCTAAAATAAGTATATCGACATGAGATGTTTTATCTTTTTAAACAACAAGTAAATTAAGTAGGTAAATTTTTACATCCACATCTTATTTTGGTTACAGTTTTTGTAAGAACTGCTCGTTTTTAATTTTGAAATTACCCAAAACGAGCTTACAATAATTACAATATCCTAGATAGACTGGGATACCAAGTCTATTTCGCTTGGTATGTTTTTTCTATTTATACTAAACTTCTTATATGTATAAGTAATCTGCGAAAGAAACAGATTTGATAAATCGCCGAATACGTCAAAATATTTATTGAAAAAAAAGGTTTTTTGAAAAAATTGGACAGCGTCCCTTTAAACCCCTTAACCCCCAGGGCTACCACCCCAAAATTCTTTATTGAGAAGGGCTCGAGTGATACATTATTTTAAAGCTCCTGATAAGTACTTTATAACCCTAAAATATAAAGTCAAAACCTTTTACCTACTACAAAATGGTGGCACTTTAAAATTATCCAAATACCTGATTGGGATGGCGGTATTTCGAAATTAATAATGTTAGATGTACTTATTGTAGATTTTCTTAAAGCCCTTTTAAAAATCTAGTGATGCTAGTCGTAATATACAGGTAGGAAAAAGTGTATTGTGTTTTTAATGAAACACCCTGTGTTTTATATTAACAATGAAATGAGCTTTAAGAAAATACCCCATTAATTACACTTTTACTTAATTAGTTTCGAAAATATGTGTCATTCCAATCAGGTATTTGGGTAATTTTTAAAGCATCGACAGGTTTGTAGTAGGTAAAGATATTGACGTTATATTGTAGGGTTAAAAGTACTCGTAAAGAAGCTTCTGAAGTGTGTTTTTTACTCGACTCCATTTAAGATCTTTGAGGTAGTAGCATGGTAGTTAAGGAGATGAAGAAGCGTCGTCCAATTTTCTGTAAAAACCGTTTTCTCTCAGTAAATATCTTGACATATTTCGGCAATTTTCTCAATCTGTCTCTTCCCAGATAACATAAATGGTATGTTTTTAAATGAACACCCTGTATAATATAGCTCTTAATTAGGAGTAATAAATAATAAATGATTTTTTTAAGTAAGTCAATTTGAGCTTTTTTAACCTAATTTATCTCTTAACCACAATTTTATCCAAGACTTAAATTGTTCTATTAAAAACTAAATGCACGAGCGTCAATTTGATTGTTTTATGGAAAGTGTCCTTTTGTATCCCGTATAGTTGTGTCATAACTAAAAGTGAAAGCAATATATTTTTCTTTGGTTTTACAAAACTAGAATGATACTCTTTTCTCCGATTTATCCTTAGAAGAGTATTTTTAAATAGCATAGAATTAAGGCGGAAATTATGTTTAGAATATTGGTTATATATTTATAAATTGGCAATACAACAAAATGTTAAATGTAAAATTTTTACTTCCACAAAAATTACCTGCTTCTTAACATAACAATTGTCTCTTGAATATCAAATATTTTCAGGCAATTCTTATTTTCAACATTCACTTTATTAAATGAACTGTGTATAAAACAAAGTAACATAAAAATGCAAAGGCAAAAACCAAGCAAAACCAAAAAAAAATCAAGAAAAATAGAAAAGTAATGCTATTTGGCTATAAAACATTTTTTTTTGTTGGGTGCAGCACAATTTAAGAACAAGAGTACCTAAACAAATTTATGTTTAATGGATTTCAATTCTGGCGTAGGTATGTAGTTTTAAAATTTGTTTGCAACGTCCCATGGGAAAGGAACCGTTGATGATCGTCGGGATAAGAAAAATTAAAAGAAAGGCATGGCAATAAGTTAACAGTAGAAGAGGGTTAATTAAGGATTCAAAAGTTTGGTAATATTGTTATGTTGCATGTTGATAATATAAATGTCCTGTTAACATATATTGCTAAAGTTAAAAAAACACATTCTCCAACCAAGTACATGGTGTTGCATACGACATCAATGTAGTCTAAGCATATTTCGCATGTTTTTTAAGCGACAGTCTACTGATGTCGCATGCAACAATGTGAAGTGCGTTTGGAGAAAAGACCTGCGGCATATTAAGTTCTTGTTGGAGCAATACGGTAGGTAAACTAAAAATATTATTGGTACAAACCAAATTAAATCCGCAAAATAGTTTTTTATCATGTAGTACACAGGTAGTGTAAATTAATCTGTATATTTTTATTTTTTGTATTCTATTGGAAATTAATTAAGAAATTGAACATTAAGTACAAAAATATTTGTTTAATTTTATTCCATCCTTCCCGTTTCGTTCTTCCCATAAAGCGAAATTAATGACTATGTCCCCATGAAAAATTTGCAAAATTTAGATAGTTCGTAAGATATTTAGAAGGATTATAAATAAACTTTATACCTCTTATTTAATTTATGCAAGTACCCCATTTGGGTTCAAAAATTGGCCATATTGGTGTAGTGTTTGTAAGTTAAATTTAAGTTAATTTTATATACAGACATCTGTTTCAGTTAAAATAAGAAAGTAAAGTAACGGTCAAACATCTCATGACCTAGGCGCTTAAGAAAAATAGTTTTAAATAAATATTTTATAAAACTTTTAGCACTATTGTAACGCGAAAACTATATATACACAGGGTTTTTGTGGTGGTAGCCTGGTCGTTTTTATTTAAATGTAAGGATCTAAACATTTCTTAAAATTGGGATTTTTTATAAAGCAGAACCGCACCAACTTTTGTTGCTGAAAGAATAAAAGTAACAGAGATGCTGCTTTGATACAAGCATTACTGGTATCGATAAAAATTATTTAATCTGCGTGACCCGATTTAAAAACTTTTTTATACCAGGTGTTATCACAACAATAACACAGGGTTTTTTATTTACACATAGTAAAATATGTTGTTTTTTTTTAAATCTTTAGTATTTATCCTTATTCTTATTCCGTTCCCTATCCGTTCTTCCGTATTTATCAGATCTCCATTGTTGCTAAGCAGTTATAGTTTTTGGTAGATCTTTATTGTTAAAGTGGATGTTTATTCTTTTTGCCTATATGACATATTTAATATACCTTCTTTACTATCCATTTAATGCCAGTACTAAGGAAAAAGTCTTTTATAAAGTTTCCACATTTTTCCTGATTAGTTCTTGCCTTATTTAATTCGCACTAAAAATTCTAAACTCTAAAATTCAGTGCGTTAAGTAATAAAACACTGTAACTGTTCCTGTTCCTTTGTAATAGCGAAGACCGAATCAGGATAACCTTTGGAAAAGAAAATGCCGCAGAAATATAGTTACAAATGCTATACAAATTTGGTCAATTTTTGAACCAAAATAAATTGAGTAGACTTTGTAACTGTTTTTGCAAACAAAGACTACCTGAGTACTAGAGTTCAGTCACAGGTATGACTAAACTGAGTAGGTTTTGTAAATTCGCGTCCGGTACACACTAAACTTTAAAACCCTATAATGCAGAATGAACAAAAAATAAATAATTTTTAATCATTTATTTATTAGCATTATTATTTCAAAGTATTGCTGATGCAAAATGAAAATTATCTTGTTTCGTACAAATTTAAAAATAAAATGAATTGTAAATGGTGTGTCTGATATGTCCTGTCCATACCCCTGAAATGGCCGTGGGGCTAATAGTCTTGTTGTCTGGTTTTGATTATTATTATCTTAACAAGATTACTAATGATTTGGGCAAATTCACGTTTGATTTTATTGTACTGGTTTATTTTTAATTTAAAATCAAGATAAACACCAAATTCGAGTAAACTCAATAATACATTTTTAATTGTTGCTCTTTTCCTTCATAAAAATTTAATTTAGTAACTTTACTGTTAACTCTGCTGTACAAATTGTTCTTTATTGCATTTCATAGCGCCGACCGGCATTTACATTTATTTTTAATGTGCTACCGTTGTCATTTGTTTTTTATGGTTCCGGTGGCCGAACCTTTTTCGGCATCAAAGAAATGTCTTTTTTTGTTTTCTGATCTTCTAGTTAAAATGTTTACATTTAGGGTAAGGTAATAATTTATTTATTTAACAGGGTTGTCATGAAGAAGTTTATATATTTTTACAACTAAGGGGATAAAATAATTAGTTAACGATAAATCTACCACACAGTGCGACAGCTAAGGTAAAGTAGATTTTAACTTAGAAAAAGCCAGAGGTGTCATGGAAATAAAGACGGCAATCAACTATTTCTTTCGCGTCGTTTAAATAGTGTGCGAGCAACAAAAAGGGAAATATTTTGAAAGTGAAACAGAACTCATGACCGCGTGGCTTTTTCTCTGCTGAATCGGAGTCTGCATATTCGGTATTATTGAAAAAAATAAATAAAGTAATATAAATAATAATACTGCGTCATATCAATCATTTACATTTAAAAATAATATAACCACTTGCCAGTTTTAGGAATAGAAACAGGAGTACAGCCCGAGAGCACTTCTTCCTTGAAATTGCCTGTGGGATTAAATATTATTGCACAAGTTTTTGGTAGTTGAAGTGACATGCCATGGCATCTTTATCTTTTGATAGAGAATTATTAATGCAAAAAAAGCCGTTCATTTAAAATAATAAAAGCATGTTTGCTTTAAATTTAGGCTTAATTAAACTATTTTTGCAGAATATAATAATTAAAACCAAAAAAAAGTAAAAAAAAAAATCTATCATTTATGAGTTGTAAGATATTTATTGTAACTAACTTTTAATTTTACTTTTTAATAAAATGTATTGTTTAGCTGCAAGTTGCAAAAAAAACTCTAAAAATCACCGCCTCCTTCACCCCTAATGGATTATTTTGGTCCAGAGTTATATTTCTTACATAGTTATTATATATATATACATTTAACAAAGTATACCACTAGTTGGCCGTAAGGACTTAAAATTAATCTAATGACCATTTTTACTGCTATTCCGACCGAGCTAGAAGAAATAATTGAAGCGCGTTAAAAACTGCTAAGAGTACTATAGATGAAAGTATACTTTAAAAATTGCGCTATAATTGTTAAAAATTTATCTTTTTTGTTTTTGTTTTTCGTCTAGCTATAAAGGAAATCAAAAACGCACAAGAGCATCATAAACAAAACAGCGCGCAACAAACATTTTAGCTTCCCATAACAAAAATAATTAGTGGCATTTACAAAGGAGTAATCAAAGTATTTACGACAATATGAATTTTGTCAAAGCTAATTTCTGAAAGGCGCCGTCAAAGTAGTACTGGTAAAGCCACAATATATAAAGGTCGTAAAAAGGTAATGGGTTATAGCTTGTTTCATGGATGTCAGAAATCCCACGCCTTAAGTATAAAAAGAGCTTCCTCACAACAAACAAATTGATTTTCAGGTTGTATCAAATCAGTTCTTGCATTTGTTTTTTATTTCTATATACAGGGTGGTTAAGTTAACCTGAGACAAGCGAATAACAAAAAAACGGCCTATTAGAAGAAAATGTTTTAAATAAAGTTTGTTTTAAAGAAAAGGGCAAATTTAATGATATCACTAGTTTGTGACCTTGACTGACTAGAATCTTAATTTAGGTACAAAAATAAACAACTTTCATAAAACAATTTTTTTATTCTAATTTCAGTTTTAAAAGATATGTAACAAAATAAATTTTGAGAGTCAATTTTGTATAAATTTTATGTTTAGAAATCAGAAAAATGATATGCTGGTTAAAAATAAAGTTATAGAAAGAAGTCGTTTAAACAAGTACAATATAAAATAAGAACAATAACAAATACGAGTACTATTAATCACACTAAATCCGAAATGTTTACGTGCCGGCATTCGCGTTAGACTGTCTCCGATTCCACACAATGTCTATAAGTAGACTTCCCAGTAAGCTTATTTTTGTATTGGCATGGAGAAATAGAGGTTAGGAGGTTTCTGGCTTTACAAGATAAACTAATTTATAACAGCCTATTTAAGTTAAAATTTATTTTGCTTTTGAGGGACAAGAAAAAAATTATTAGTTAAATTTTTTAAAATAATTCTTAAATATACTGATACCGGCGCTACAACTACTTGGCGGGAAAATGGGTACATGAGAGAAGCGAATATCTAATTGTGTATACTTGTTTGATTAAAAAAAATAATAAAAAAATACGTGTAAATGCATAAAATGCAATTTAAAAAATGTATCTATAATTTATGGAAAAACTGGTTCTTTTAAAACTAGGTATAAGTAATAATAACCGAGAAATGCTTAATGGTCATAACAGCCTTTGCAAGGTCTTTGAAAGAGCCGACATTAATAAATATATAAATCTTTGTAATTGCCGATTACGGACTTAATACAAGAAACATTTTTGAACATTAAAGGGATATCTTTAATAAATATCTTTATATTTCTTTGTTACTTATTTTACAGTGGATCAGTGGTAAAAATCTTAAGAAGGTGTGAAACTTACTTTTGCATCCAATATATCTTTTTCAAGATAAGCGTCTTTTTTAAGTAGTTCATTAGCTGAAGAAAAGTGACCAAATATGAAAAATTAAATTTTGCTGTTTACACAATTTGCATTAACATTATTAATAAAAAGCTTTTATTGTTATTGTTAAAATCATATATTTGTGCTTAATTTTGTATTGTTTTTTTAGTTATATTATTTACTTTTAAGTAAAAAAAATCAAATATACAGTGTGTTTCACAATTGATCCGACAATCTTTTAAGACTAATTTTACAATCAAAACTATGAAAAAAAATCATATGAAATATGTCCCAAAACGTCTTAGTTTTTGAAATACAGGATGTTTTGAAATTTTAAAAAATATCGTTTTTTTAATGACTTTTATACCGATTTAGAATTAAAAAAACTGAGGGATACCTCCTATGCATTAAAAGACATTTTTTGGCATACAAAGAAAAATAATTACCAGTGTCGTTTATGAGGGTATTAAAGTAAATATTTTTAAGAAAAAATGGTACGTCACTGCATTTTTCTAAAATAAAAATATTTTTTAAAATTCCCATTTATTTTGACAACAAATTTGACCTCTTGACTTTTTTATTTGACGCACGGTTTTCGCGTAAATAAATAAAAACCATTTTCCGCTTAGTCAAATCCCTATCTAATTAAAGAATAAATATTATCGAAGGTGATTTTTCACTATAGAATTTGATATTATCCATTCAAAATGACCGTGCCGAGTAATGGTTTTATTTATTTACCTGAAAACCGTGCATCAAATAAAAAATAGTCAAAAGATAAAATTTGTGTCAGACTTAATGGGAATTTTAGGGTAATATATTTTTTTAAAATGCGGTAACGTACCATTTTACCGTAACGCTTCATTGAATGACACCGACAATTTTTGTATGCACAAAGAATGTCTTTTGGGTGCATAGAAGGCGTACCCCAAATTTCTTTAAAATATCCAAATTGGTATAAAAGTTATTATAAAAAATCACATTTTTTAAAAGTTTAACACCCTGTAGTTTCAATAACTAAGACGTTTAGGACATTTTTCATAGAAGATTTTTCCTATTTTTATTGTACGAATTACCCTTTGAAGTTTGTCGCATAAGTTGCTGAAATACCCTGTAGAAAGAGGGTACCTAGATAAAATTGATATCCCAAAAATATGAAATACTATAAACATCATTAAAAATTAAATCATGCCTATCAGCAAGAAAATCTTTGGAAACATTGGTATAACATAAAAGCTTAACAAAATTATGTGCAAAAATCACAGATTTATGTATCATACTCTGGATTAGCGCAACTATTATGTGCCAGAGCCCAAGAAAGATAAACTTTTTAATAAGGAGCGCTCGATTTTTATATTTGTCCGAAAATAGGTTATGTTTGTGACGTTACCTTTTTGCCATAATATTTATTTTATCTGACAAAATACTTGCATAAATAAAATAAAATCACTTAAAAACATTAAAGTAGTATCTTACCCTTAATAATAACGATTTAAACGTAAATTTTCTTTAAAAGTATTCAAAGGTCAGGAGACCCTGTTTACATGTTATAAAATTATCTGTAACTGCAGTACTAATAACTCGCAATTTATCCATAAAAGTAAAACTAAACATATGTAAAGTCAAATGACTCGAAAGCAACGAAAATACCAAAACCACGAAAAAAGCTTCAGTACGATTGTAAACAAAGAATTACGAGAAAAGATTACGTCACAAAATTGAGTGAACATAGGGTTAAATGGGATCGAGGCTCCTTATTAAAAAGTTTATTTTCCTTACCCAGAGCCCACATACTGGGTTAGGAAAAGTACCGTTACTTTTAAATATCTTTAAAACTGCTTAAGCTTCATTTACCCTAATTTGATATCTAAGAGGTTTTAGACATGTGGAATTAAACAGTGATATCGGCACTGTTGTTATATTTTCCAGTTTTGTGCTACGTTTTTATTTCACTCTTTTTAATCAATTTTAATTTATTTTTATTGCACTAAATTGGACCGATCAAATTTAGTAAGTTTCTTATTGTTTACTATTATTAGTTGTTGAGATATGATACACTATAGTTTCCGCAAAAGTAATTTAAGTCCTAAATATCTTTAAAAACTGCCTTATTGATCAGTTATATCAGCATTGTAGCCAAATTTTAATAGAATTGCGGTGTTGTCATATCTTGGTAACTAGTAAGGATTAAATTTGAAAATAGGAAATCTTACTAAAGTTGGTACGCTCCTTTTATTGCAATTAAAATAAATTAGACATTGTTAAAATACCAAAATATAACATGTAGCCCAAAACCTGAAAAGAATATCTACCTACCCAGAAACCCTAAATGCCCAAAATTTGTAAATGCAGCTTAAGTGGTTTTAGAGATATATGTTGAAGCAGTGTCTAGAACTTTTTCACCTAAAGTGTGGAATTGTTGTCATATGCTTGCAGCTAAGTGAATAATAGAATTTTAAAAATTTGTAGACTCATTAAATTTAGCCTGCGTAATTTGTGCAATGAAAATAAATGGGACATTCCATTTAACAAAATGAAAAAAGATACGTGTAGCACAAAACGGGGAAATCTGGCAGCGGTGCCGATATCACTATTCAATTCTTGCATGCCCGATATTTAACTAACATTAAAGCAATTTTTTTGATCTGTTTTATTTATAATGGCAGGCTAAACAACATCATTTTATATGTTTTTTTTACATAAGTTAACGGTGAAATGGCCTTTTTCCTAACATTGTATTGATACAAATCATGCAAATAAGAAAATTAAGTCAAACAAAATGTTAATTATGTATTTTTGAAAGAATAAAAATAAATATGATTGGTAAAATTAGCTGACGTTAATTTCAGTACCGAAGGTGACAAATTCAAATTTCCACTTAGCCGAAATACAAGATTTGACGATTTTGACAGATGAAGAAAATTGCTTTTGTTTGACCGCTTTGTGCAATTGTTTTCTACGTGGTTTTCTAGCTTTTATTTTCTTTTAAAGAAAATAGTTTTTAATAGACATAATTAAATGTATTCATTACCTAATAAGTGTGTGTTGTGTGATTAATTGGTGATGGCTAGTCGAGAAGGCGAGTTATTCAAGTAGACTCGTTAGGAGCTGTCAAACATTTTCTTTGAAACCCTTTAAGCTCTGTAGTTACTTAAAAAAATGTATGAAATTAGGGAGTTGTCTTATTAAAAGTTTTAAAGACGTGTTAATAAAAGATATTATATATATTTAATAGTTTTTTTACGTTTAACTCAAGGATATATCATTTTAAACCTTCTGATTAGCACCCTAGAATATGTCATCTACTACAAAGGTACTCTTAAATATTACCTGACATATTCGAAAGTACTAAAGTAAGATATGTTGTAGTATTTTCCTAAAGCTCTTTATAAGATTTTTTAAATTGAAATACTGGTAATAATATAGAGGGTAGAATAAAAAGGTCATATTCTTTTGTTGAAGCACCCTGTGTATTACCGTATAAAAGATCTTCTAAAGAGCTTTAAGAAAATACCACATTGTATCTAACTCTATTAGTTTCGGAAATATGGCTAGTATATAAATTAGGTAATTGGGTAATATTTAAAGTACCGTTATTTTGTAGTAGGTAAAGGTATAGACTTTTATTCTAGGGTTATAAAGTACTCGTCAGGAGCTTTAAAATTATATATCACTCGATCTCCCTTCTCATTTCAGAATTTTGGGGTGGTGGCCCTGGTGGTTAAGAGGTTGAAGGAGCGCCGACCATTCCTTTGTAAAATTTTTTCCTCAATAAATATTTTGACGTGTTTTGACGATTTTTTTAAACTGTTTCTTTTTAACTTAAGGGTTAAGTTTTTTAATTAATACCCTGTATAGCTCTAAGTAAATAAAATGAATTTAAAAGAGAATTCTTTAATACCAAAAATTAAACCCATATATTATTTTTTTATTTCATTGCATTAAAATCGGATAAAGGTCGTTTTATACATATCCGTGTCGTGTCTGATCCGTGTTATGTCAGTGTCGGACAAAAAAGAACTATGTATATTTATATGAAGATATTTATACAAAGACGTGTCCCGAATGGTGCCGCCAGTGCCTGGACAGAAGTGTACCAAACGATATTTTGGTTGGCACTGACCGGACCCGGACTATTTCTCTGTATTTTTGAATCCGCCATTGGCTTCTCTATTTTCTGATACAGGGAGTAAACACTTTAACTTATTTACTTTCTTTTCTTTTGTTGTTGTTGCTTCTTTTAGTTTTCAATAATAAGCTATCTGGGAAACAATGCATTTTCGGCCCCTGTGTATATAAAGTTTTTTTTTTTTTATTTTTGATGTAAACTATGCCCTTACATTTTTTAAACAACATTCTGTTCTGTAACACCCCGTATATAAAAAGAAAAAAATATACGGTAGCTCTCCGAATTCGGGTTAAAACGGAAGTGGACCCCCAAAGTTCTCATGTTTCCGTCGAAATCATAACTAGACATAAGTAATTAAGAACGAAGCATCAGCTTACTATTCCGTAAAAAATACCACTAAAAATGCAAAATTATTCATAACTTTAAAGATAATATGTGTTTCATTGTATTTATTAATGGACCTGCCCAAATTTGATCTTGATAATGAAACTTTTTGTTAGTTTATACGTAAAATATAAATGAATATATGGTAACAAGTTATTATATGTGAAGTTAAAAGTAAATAAACTAGCAATGCGTTAAATAAACTGGTATTGTTATTGCGGTTTATTTACATAGAAATTGTGTAGGTATAACGATATATTTTGGTAAATTACCAGTTAAGAAAAGTTAGTAGGTAATAATTAACATTCAGCGTTGAATTCAGGGGTGGTCCAGGGTAAATATTCTCCGCGGGAAAAATTGGCTATTAATTCATAAAAAAGTATTATTAGAATATTTATTTAACCAACATCTGTTAAATAAATAAAGAAAAAGGAAAAAGAAGTATGAGCGGTTGGTTTTTTCGTATTTTCTTAAAAATTATTGAGGGTAAGAAATTTTCCTACTCGCGTGCAAAAAGTTCACTTTTCCGCACGCGTTTTAGTTCTAAAAGTGTCACTTCCGAACTACTACAAAAATATTGAACCAAATATTGGCGAGTCGCAATGAACGATTATCATGCACTTTATGCTTAAAAGAAAATTTTGCTTCGGCCAGAGCCAAAATGAGATGCGTTACTGGCCCTGGACATTTGTCCATTACGTTTTATCTCTCTCTGGTTTAACGCAAGTTCCCAAAACCATGTCTCTGTTATTTATCATGGGAGGTAATTGCAGAGGGTGCAATCATCGCCTTTTCATGGCTGCCAAGTTGCTTACAATTCTATGCGATGTAAACTTTAGTGTCTTTCTTTGGCTAGAACCTGGTTATACTATATACCAAGAATAGAATATTTTTAACTTGACAACGCTGCCGCAGTCAGTCACGACGAAATGTCTGTCGATATTGTGTGTTTCGTGGTTTTTTACCTTTAATTGGAATTTGAATATTGACTTTTATTAGTGATCACAGTGTATATATTAAATTTGTGCTTTTCAACAGATAGTTTAAGGACATGGTTATCTGTAAGAAAAAATCTTCATGAAAACCAAATAAATTACATTTTTAATTGAATGTATGTAATTATTGAACTAAACCCCAATATTTTATATATAATAGGCAACAAAAACAAGTACCTAATTTTAAGGGCAAATGGCACAGCTATATAATTTGAATTTGGCGGGCAAACAAAAAGTCGATTCACGCGCCATCTGCGTTTACCTTATTAATTTATTTACATGTAGTTGTTCGACTCATTGTTGTCTCTGCCTCGGCCAAACCAACTTAAGAGGTGGAAAAACGCATTCCGCAGACACTAATATTTCTCCAACACAAAAACTATTATTCTGCTATTAACCTGTAAAATGTCACAAATTGTACATTTATCAACAAAAGAAATAAGTACAAGTAGGCCACTAGATAGCGTTGTGTTAAAATTTAAAAAATATATAATAAAATTCTGTTTTTGTGTTTTTCTTACGCACGTAGCAAATATAGCTTTAAATAAACTAATATTTTGGCTAAAATAAGGAGCCGCTTAGTAACAATAGATCTCCCCCAATTAATGTCTGAATTCAACACTTATTATTTATGCCTGATAATCTTGTAAAGAACGGATTTAGAGTTAAAAATAATAAAATACAGGGTGTCCCACGGAAAACAGATGCAATCAATTTTTTTAAGAAGAGGTTTAATTTTTTTTTTTTAATTTGGGAACAATATAAAGTCAATGTGGAGACATGCGACTAAAATATTTTGACTATTCTACCACTTCTATTAATTCCGGAAGTTAATGTCAACTTCCTTATTTTAAATAAGAGACCCATATGTATATTACTTATTTTTTGATTTTTTGGAAATTTATAAACTAAAATTATTTAAGCCGTCCAATCTACTGTAAAAAAACCTATTTGTAGCACAAAACTGCAACATGTCAACAGTATCTGATTAAAAAAGATGGTACTAATGAATTAAAAAGAAAAGTCAATAATAAACCAAAAGTTTATTATAGGTTAAATTTTAGATATTAGATCCTTATTTAATTCTATAAACTTTTATTTGACATTTTGCTGCTCCTTAAAAATAAAGGCATTATTTTAGTATTTAAAGCCAGTAGAAAACCGATGTAATACAACGACAAAACAGAACAAATCGCTAAACTAAAATCTTGTTTTTAAGGAACAAACGCAGTTAGCTAAACATGACTTTCTTAATCATTTAAATTATTGGTCCATGTGTGGACATACTGTGTGAGATTTAAGATACTTTTACTAGCCTTGTATATGGTTTTTTTGTTTATTTAATAAAGAGTTATTTATTTATTGTATGTAGCAAAAATAAGCGTAAATTATAGGGTGTTCGAAAAGTTTTGAGATATACGTACATTTATTTGATTTTTTCAAAATAATTTCCACCACATTGAATACACTTTTCCATTTTAACAAACCAGTCACTGAAAATAGCTTTCCACTTTTCATTTGAAATTTCAGCGCATATTTTATCCCAGGCCTCCAGTAGCGTGTCTTCAGTTTTAAACTTTTGTCCTTTCAGTTGGCTCTTGACAAAAGAAAACAAGCCAAAGTCACACGGCACCAAGTCGGGGCTATAAGGCGGATGTTCCAAAAGTCTCAAGCGTGCATCTATCAAAAAATTGACTGGTAAGTTCAGCTCGATGAGGTGGGGCATTGTCATGATGAAGGTACCAGCTAGCGAGTTGCGAGTTTGGACGAATCACTCCTAACTTTTCTATAAGTTTTGAAAGGCATACTGTAGTGTACCAGAGAGCATTTACGGTCTTCTGTTCTCGGAGCACAACACTTTCAATTATTCCTCTTGAACCAAAGAAAACAACTATCATTATTTTTTTACAGATCTTGATTTGCAAACTTCGGTCGGAGTTTCTTCACCTTCGAGAACCCATATCTTATTCTGTTGTTTAGTTGGGACGTCGTAATAATAAAGATAAGTTTTATCTCCCGTGACGATCGACACTATGTCTTTAGATTTACCCTCCTGGAATTTGGACATCATTTTTTTACACCAATTCACTCTTTGTGTCTGCTGCTCGGGAGTTAACTTGTGTGGAACCCAAAGAGTACAAATTTTTCTAAAACCCAAGTGCTCATGTATGATCGTGTGTAATGTTGCTAAACTAATGTTCAATGTCTCTTCTAACTGTCGATAGGTAATTCGTGTGTTTGTTTCTATACCCTTTTGGACGGCAGATATGTTTTCTGGGGTAACTACTTCACACGGTCGACCTGAGCGTGAAGCGTCTTTAAACAAAAACGAGCCCCGCTAAAATTTTTGTACCATCTGTATATGTTCGCACGAGATGGACAGTCATCACCAACTATAGGCTTCATTTCTTCTAAACACTGTTCTTGAGATAACCCACGTGAAAAGTTGTATTTCAAAATTGCACGGCACTCGATAGTCGTCCACGACGCCATTGCGCTAAAATCGCTGGACACTAACTGGCGCAAAACTGATAGTTTACTAATAACTATGTAGGACTACGACATGTCATGACATGTACAAACAAAAAACATCAATGTTACTTTCCTGCACCGTTTACTTACAAAGTATCTCAAAACTTACTGAACACCCTACGTATCTTTGTTCCTGTAATCCTTATTACATACACATTCCTTAGGGGCTAAGTGATATTTGAGATACCAAACACCTTGTGCCTATACATTTATAAAATTAAGTGCAAAAATAATGGTGGTAAAAATGACTGTAGTCAGGACAAAACCGCTTTCAAAGGTACCGATTATAATTCAATATTTGTACATTCAAGAATTGCTCTTTGCGTCTTATCTCTTTAATCTACATTGATTTGCACTAAAGAACCTATTAAAAACGTAGATCATAAGAGTAGTAGTGTAATTGTAATTCTTATGCTAAAATCGGTACCTTCGCTATACATTGTATATGTAATTACTTATCGCAATATTCGTTTTCGTCACTAGTGCATTTAATAATACTTATTAGCATGTATGGCAGCACCATAATTTAAAATAAACATTAATACCTTTTTTAGGTGGATACGTCAAAAGATAATTTGTGTATTTAAGGGTAACGTTTGTGTTTTATCTCCTTGATCTATGACGTCGATAATCCATTTTTTGCCAGATCCAGAGAGGACATTACTTCTTAAAAATAAAAAGCAGAGAAAATGAATTTCTTAATTCAAAAAGTGGCACACTTTAAACCATGGTTTTGGAATTATACGTCAAGCCAAGTTGATAGCCAGACCTATTAATGTTAGAAAATTATTAACTTCATAATACAGGGGTTTCGGAACTATGGTATCTATCTTCTAGGGGTTATTCAGCGCAACAGGCAAGAACACATTTTTAAGCATAGGAACCCATGTCCAGAAAAAAAAAAAGTGTCACTACGGCACTACAGCCCTAAGACGCGTTTAAATTTAGAAAAAGACGATGAATTGCCTAAATAGAATTTAATGTGAATAAATTTTGCCTTTTTTACATGATATCATCACAACAAAATAAATAAATAAAAAAACTATTAGTAAAATAAAAATTTTTAAACATTGACGTTGACATTGACATTTTAAACAATTGTTGTAATGATATCATGTACAAAAGGCAAATTTAAATACATAAATTTAGGTAATTTATCGTCTTCCCTAAATTTTAACTAGTCTCGGGTCCGTTGTACCGTAGACATGGGTCCCTATACTCAAATGTTTTCTACTGAATAACCCCCTAGAAGTTTGGTCATATAGTTTTGAAAAACCTGTATTAAGCCACACACAAATTTATTACATTAAAATGGCTAAATAAGCTTCTTTACCTGTAAATTTAATATTAACCCATAATTTTCACCAAAACTCGTGTTTTTAAGCAAAAATGAAACCAAATTAACTATATTGGGAGCTTTGCATACCACAAGTAGCACGGGTGGACCAGTTTTTAATGGGCTGAAAGTTAGAGGTATCAAATTTAAAAAGAAATTGATATATCGATTTGCCAATAAATATCGTTTATGGCTAATATCGATATTCGATATATTATAGGAGCAATATGATTATCTTATACCTACTACATAATGTTTTATACTTATTTTTTTGTGTTACCAGGTAGTGGGTAAATACATTCGGGCATATTAGTAAAAATTTACCTCTAATACTTTTTTTTTGTGTATTATATTGAACATTATTTTTGAGACTTTCAGTAATTTAAGTAAAAAAACGTCTTTTTAATTTTGTCAGATTTAGCTACAAATACCAAAAATATACAGTATCAATATATCGATATATCGACAAGTTAAATATCGATGAAGATTATCGATATTTGATTTCGATAGCATCGATATTTGAAAACAATCGATACATCGTTAGTCTGGCTGAAGTATGACAACCTGTTTATCTATCTTCTTCTTGCAACTTGCCTTTCTCTAGGGCTATCCAAGTAAAGTTTTAAATTAGTATATTGCTAAGATTAGGAATCGCATGTAAATACTTTACGCTATTTAAAATGAAATAAGGCAACCAACAAACGCAGCTAGCTCTTAGGGCTCGGCCAAAGGGGCACTGGTCCTCAGATGGATTGCCAATGATATTACCTGCCCGAAACAAAAGTTACATTCCATGGGCGGCAATAAACCGGTTTCAGCAAGCAAGTTGAGGGTAAACGCACCTGGCGCCAAACAGACTATCCATATTATCGGAAAGAATTTGTCGACGGCGTCCTGGTTTTCTGTCTCGAAGTACGGTAGTTAATGAGCGTCACTGGTCAGACTGCGGACGGAGGGAACGGCGTGCCGGTGTTTGTATTTTTGCCACGGCTTTTACAGTGCGCATGTTCGTCCACCCATCCATTTGTTTACTGCGCGAGGTCGTAGAAATCCGAAAAATGCTCCCTTGCCACTGCGGATCTAAATGGTAGGATACCCCTATATGGTCGGTTACGATAAGACGCGCCGCGCAAGCGTCGAGCGGAAAGCGGAGAGTGTATGAGCGTCGGTGCTAATATAAAGATTTGCTGTCTTTGAACTGTATGATAAACATAAAAGAATTTTTGTTTTTTAACCAGGCGGCCGCAACAATATACGTGGGCAAAATCCCTGCAGCTTGCCGCTTGAACTGAACAAATATTATAAGCGGAGCGGTTCTAACGTCGCTCATCTGAAAGAAAAGTGACAACAACTTACAAAATGGATAATTTTAGTTATGTTGTAAAAGTGGCTGTAAAAACCATATTTGCCATTTACGAAATTCAAAAAGTTACTTATCCATGTTCTTTGTTTATAATTTACAAATCTTAACACTCTACCGTTTAAAACGAATAAATTTGTATGCTTTTTAATATCCTAATTAATATTTGACAATATTTTTTCCGTGCATGAGAGAAAAAATTCTGACATTGCATCCTGTTAACATAGTACTAAAATGTGACTTTTCGATAAAATTACTTTTTTGCCGTGGGAAAAAAGTGAGTATTTTTTTGCCGGACATACATACATACGCGTAAGTAAAGGTAAAAGGTAGTCATTAAATTTTAAAATAATTTATTATACAGAACCACATTTCCTCATATTAGAGTCCAGTCAGCTAATTTTTTACTTTATAATATTTCGAATAACTCCTAAACGATTGCTTCGTTTCCAGCTTTACTTAATTCGTCAAACTACAAAATTACGTTGTCGATATTTTCTCTTGAGGGTTTCCATAGTAAAAAGGTCTATTTTTGTTTCAAATATACCAGTCGCTTGACACACTGTTTATACATTTATGTTTATTTTAATGTAGATGTTTTATATGTTTTAATATTATAAATAAATAAACATAATACCGAAGGTTAAATATAAAAATATATATATTTTAGTATCAAAAGAAATAATTTTCATAATAAATATATTTATGTAAAAATAAAATAAAATTTTATTTCCTAATTATATTTTTTGTCTGTAAAACTAGGAATGTAATAAAATTGTATCTCTTTTGTTTTCAAAGGCAATAAATAAAAAGAAGGCTTTAGCTATAAATCGGAAAAAAACAAAAAGCTAAGAAAGTAATAATTTTATACATATGTAATTTCAAATGGCTAATAGCTTGTCATGCTAACCAGATTAATGACATTTTTATTAAAAAATGTGATGTTTATTTCAAACCTCACTCTTAGGAAATTTTTTGCTGCTAAAAATTCTATGATGTGTTAATTGAATATTTCGGTATTTGTCTCCAATTTGTTAATTTTTATGACTCGCAAATATTTAACGACTTTCTGGTAACATATAAATAGCGTGTGTCTACATATACTGTCATGTAATTATGATTACGTAAAATAATTATTTACTTGACAGCAAACTAACTGATTAACGTTTAGGACATATGTTTATATGAACTTTTTTCTTATTGTTTGTTGTAGAATCGTTTGGCTGTTTTGTCGGTTGCTACTGGACACCCCTGTATGTATGTAGTGTGTAATTTGGATTGAAATTGATGAAGAACTATTGGTGTCTATTGGTGCCTAAACGGTGAGGTTTATCGACCTTAATAAAGAGTGCCTTGTTTTTTAAGTTTTTGATTGTCTACAAAATGGCGTCCCCAGCATTGCGATATCTGTCTAAAATATAAAAAGTTATGATATACAATAAATTTTAAGTTTTAGGAAAAGTGCCCTCTGGCGCTATTTCTAAAAAAAAAAAAAGTACTTTTGTCTTAATATTTGCAGGGAATCTGCAAAGCTCGATTTGTGTGCCAAGAGGACCAACTGGAATGGTTAAAAAATAAGTGCAATATGGCGAAAAACCAATAATTAACCTGAACTTTGACGGCTTGTAACTCGAAAACGGAATGACCAAGATATACGGACGCTGGGCCCCCCTCCACTTGACCTTGACCGTTACCGCATGCGCGCCATTTCCTTTGTTCTGCTTTGACCTTGACCGTTACTGCGCATGCGTGCCCCTCCCACTCTTCTCCTAATTGGCCTTGATAATTACTGCGCATGCGTGCCCTCCCACTCTTCTCCTAATTGACCTTGATAATTACTGCGCATGCGTGCCCCGCCCAATTGGCCTTGGTATTGCGTGCACCATTCTTTGCTCCTCGACCTTGAGCTTGAATGCGCGTGCGTGGCCCTTCTTCGGCCTGAATGCTTTTCCCCCATACACTTTGTGTTATAAAGGCAGAGCGCGGTGAGGTGGACGACCATTTTACCACAGTTAATACGTCAAGTTATTTTTGTTTGTGCGGGCAATTAAGTTGAGTAAAATGTCGCGTTACGTGTGTGAAAATGCAGTGCTACATTTGCTCGTTCTGACGGTTTGTTGCGTCATAAAGCGGAATCTTGTTCAGGAAGATTTGATGATGATACGGCTGGACCTAGCAAGCGATTCAGATTAGACGCGCCTGCACCACGTATGCTTTATTGTGATATCTGTAATTTAAATATTCCCCAAAATCAGATGATGGCCCACCAGAGAACATTGCAACATCGAAGCAACTCTCGTGTTCCAGTATCACAGGGTGTACAATTGGTGCGAAGTGCGTTTAAAAGTAGAATAGCATCGTACCATATAGTTAGCGACAATGAGCAAATGGACTACACTGCATTTTTTGCGGATATTAAAGACCGAGTTTTGGGTGTTATGAGTGAGGTGTTAAGAATAAGAAATTCTTTGAAAATAAATATGGGTGGTTGTTGCACGTTATTTTTTACCATCTCAGGAAATATACGCTGATAAATCGTTTAATACGTGCAACGAGATAGTGACAATAGGAAGTGACCTTGACGATGTTTACCACTCATTCGTAGAAACAATGAAAACTCAGTCTACGGAGTTTCAGGAGAAAGATTCAGGTATGTAAATTAAAGAACAAGGCAGTAGTATATTTTTTTCGTTATTGTTTTTCTCGAAGATATGTGAACATACAAAATATATTTATACGGTTTTTCTTGGGATTGCAGGGTGGGCTTTGGAGAAGATTCTATACTTGGAGGTCAACTTTAACAATTATTTACCTCTTGGCGGTTCGTCGTATGTGAAGTTGCCTAAAAGTATTGAAACAAAACATGCAGTGGTCAATGTCGTCAATCAGGATGAGTGCTGCTTCGCGTGGGCCATTACTTCAGCCCTGTGTCCTCCTAGTGGTCGAACATCTCAGATAGGATCATATCCCCATTTCTCAACAGTGTTAAACATGACAGGTATGGATTATCCAGTCAAATTAAGTGATATTTCAAAATTTGAGGTTTTAAATAACATTTCCGTTAATGTATATGGTTTAGAGTCAAAGTTTGAAGATAACAAATTAACATATGAAGTCGTAGGTCCATTACGATATGCAAAAATAAACTGCAAACTCATGTAAATTTGTTATTAATAACTAAGGATTGCAATATTAAAGATGATGATGTAAATAACAGGCATAAATGTGATAGAAAATGTTCAACAAATCATTACTGTTGGATTACCGATTTGTCTCGTTTAGTATCGGGACAAATTTCAAGTGACAAAAGTAGGTTGTATTTTTGCGATGGTTGTTTAGTATATTTTAAAGCAGCGTCAGATTTAATATTGCACCAAACAAATGACTGTAAACATGTATATGCATTAACACCATCAAATGAAACAAAAATAGATAAATTTGGAAGATGTGTACCGGAAAATATTTTAAAATTCGAGGGTATTGAAAAACAAATGAGAGTTCCCTTTGTTGTTTATGCGGATTTTGAATCCGTATTAAAACCTATAGCAACTCAGGAACCAAACCCCACAAATTCTTATACGATTAATAGCTGTAAACATGAGCCATACTCCTTCGCATATTTCATAAAATGTTCTTTTGATGACACAATTTCAAAATTTGAGCTATATCGAGGTAATGATGCTGCCAAAGTGTTTGTTGATCGTCTCGAAGCAGACTTAAGACATATGTATAATACCTATTTGAAAGACATTAGGCCAATGAATCCTTTAACAACTGAGGAAAAAAATGAATATCGAAATGCTACAACATGTGGTATTTGCGAACAACCATTTTTGGAATCAGATGTTAAGGTTAAAGATCATTGCCACATAACGGGTAAAAACGATTTGGTGCAGCACATTCCATTTGCAATTTAAATTACAAATACTCCAATTTTGCCCCCATTATATTCCATAATTCTAAGTGGCTACGATTGCCACATGTTTATTAAGGAATTATGTAGATATGGGGACAAAATTAACGTTATAGCTCAAAGTAAAGAGAAATATGTGTCATTTACAAAGGGTCTTTATATGCACGATTATTTGGACCGAAAGACGGGAACAATAAAAAAAGTATTTTAATCTAAGATTTATAGATAGCTTTAAATTTTTATCTGCATCGTTGGAAAATTTGGGTAACGGTTTAAATATTGATGAGTTTAGGGAAACACGCAAAATGTTCAAAAATGACGAACAGTTCAATTTAATGCGTCAAAAAGGTGTTTTTCCACATAGTTTCGTTGATAGTATGGAAAAATGCAAACCCCAAATCTTCCAACGAAAAATCAATTTTATGATACTTTGCGCGAAGACCATATCAGCGATGAGAGCTATGAGAGAGCAAAGAAAGTATGGCATTTGTTTGGGTGTAAAAAATTTGGGGGATTATTCGGATTTATATTTAAAGTCAGACGTTTTGTTGTTATGCGATGTATTTGAGCAATTTCGCGACACTTGTTTAAAAGTTTACAAATTGATCCTGCGCAGTTTTTTACCCTTCCAAGTTTATCTTTCGAATGTATGTTGCGCATGACCAAGGTGGAGTTGGAGCTTTTAACAGATATTGATATAATTCATTTTTTTAAAAAAGGCATTCTGCGGCGGAATAAGTCAGTGTACGGAAAGGAAGCATATTGCAAATAACTCATACTTGCCAAACTTTGATCCTACAGAACCGTCGTCATTTATCACATATCTAGATGCAACAAATCTTTATGGTCACAGCATGTCCCAATCCTTACCATTCGGCGGTTTTAGATGGCTCGCGGAAAATGAAATAATAAATTTAAATATTTTGGACGTTGACGATGACGGCCCACATGGATACTGTTCTAGAAGTGGATGTGCATTACCCGAAAGAATTGCATGATGCACATTCAGATCTACCATTCCTAGTGGAAAGCATTGTGCCACCAGTAGAAAACTTCCAAATTACCAAAATTAATCCCCAACCTTAATGATAAGAAGCGATATATTGTCCATTTTAGAACAATAAAACAAGCCATCCAGAACGGTCTTATAGTAACGAAAACCTCATCGTATTTTGAAATTTGATCAGTCACGGTGGTTAAAGACATACATTGACTTTAATACTGAATTGCGGAATTCGGCAACTACAAAGTTTCGCAGGGATTTGTTTAAACTATTTATAAATTCTGTTTTTGAAAACCATGGAAAAATGTGGAAAACCGCAAAGATATAAAGTTAGTAACCCAATGGGACCACCCCGTCGGTAAATTAGGGGGCACGGGCTTTTATTGCTCATCCCAATTTTAATAGTTGCTCTATTTTTTTTACCGAAGATTTTGTTGCAATTCAAATGGGCAAAACAAAAATAAAATACGATACAAACCGATATATACGTTGGGTTTTCCATATTGGACATTTCAAAAACAGTTATTTATGGTTTTTTTTATGACTTCATAAAGAAAACGTTCGGTAGTAGCGCCAGTCTTTGCTATACACCGACACGGGATTCTCTTATACCGAAAGTGTTCACCGATAAATTTTTATCGCGTAACGTCTGAACACCTCTGATAAATTCGGACAACTTCAAATTATCCGGAACAAAATATATATAATATAATTAAAAGTGAATCGGTTCCTGGTAAGATGAAGGACGAATTTCCCGAGTGATCCGATAGTTAGTTTCCTTATGGTACCGGGGCTAAAGCATACTATATAAAGTCCATTAATAGTGAGTTAAAAAAGCAAAAAGGAATTAAAAAGTCAGTTGTCGAGAAGGAACTTCATATGGAAGATTATAAAAAAATCGTGGAACATGGAGGCTTAATTCTTTAGAAAGATGAAGACCTTTCGAAGTGAATTACATGACGTTTATACAAAAGTAATAAACAAAATAGCACTATCTCGCAAGGGCGACGATAAACGTTTTGTAATTCCTTCATCTAGCAAAACTCTGCCTTGGGGTCATACAGACATTGAATTTTTACGAGAGCGATCCGAGTGAAAATTTGCGCAACGTACAGACTCTGGTAGAATCGTTTTTAACAGACGAGGAAAAATTAAAATCTTTACTCGAAGTGTTTGAAACGTTTCTATCAGATGATGTATAAGACTGGAAAATCCATACCAATGTTGTTGTGAATATTAAATTGTTGTTTTTATAGTTAATATTTATTTTGTTAATGTACATAAAAATGTATTTAGAAAGTAGCATAAAATCACAGAACGTTATTGTCCTTGAAAGAAGTTGTCTTGGCGGGATGTTTACAAAGTGGCCTTGGTGGGATGTTTACAAAAAGTGGCCTTGGTGGGAATGTTTTATCTTTTACGCACGCGCATCTCCAACACCCCTTTGGTGTGGTGGGATTGCGTCTTTATAGCGCACACGCATCCCACCACAGTAAAGGTAGTGGTAGGGATGTTTTTGTGTGTAGATACAAATAAGGCGCAGTACAGTCAAGACTTCATTCTGTAAGCGATTTTGTACTCGTAAAGGTTGTTAAAAAAAGTCTATTCAGTATGTCGTGTAGTGAAAATTCCTTTGGGGTTGGGTAGTGCTACCCAAGAATATTTGCGGGAGGAGCTTGAGAGGGACCAGCCGTTTCCCAACTTAGAGGCCGCAGTTGAGATGGGAGAAGAGGACAAGGTGGAAATGGCCATGTCCACATTTGTTTCTTCAGTGAAACTGCGCCAGGAAGCTGAGGCATTTGAAAACAAGTGCCTCCACCACCACCGCCGCCGTCATCACCAAAAGTGCGTGTATTAGAAAACGTAATTATTAAACCGGCAAGGAAGACGGCCGCAGCAAGGAAGCCGGCGGCACCAAAATTAAAAAAAGTCTTAACTACTCCTCGGAGTGTTAACACCACGGTGCCGGATAAGTTTTATTCCATGTTGCGTAAGCGGAAATGTGAAGAAATGGCTGGTCCTTCCTCAAACAACAAGGACGAAGAATGGCTTGAACAGATAGGTTCAAGTCATCATAGAAATGTGTTACGGGAGACTGTGAAAGTGCGGGAGAGATTATGCTGATATCGAGGAAAAAACGAAAAAGTTAGTGAGTGCGAAGCCGAAATAGCGGCAATGCAGCAGCGCCTGATGGCATTAAAAAGGACGCCGCAAAAAGTAGGCTTCAGCTAAGCTACTTTAATAAATTATTTATTTCCTCGGTACCGTAATTTGAACTTTAATTTTAAACCTAAGACTATATAGTGCACTAGGCCTACTGGGGAAAGCACTTTAAAAAAAACGCGCCGAGAAGTCTAGGTCCTAACAACTGTTGTGAAACAATACATATTATTTATATTTTATAATATATATTTTATATATTGTTAAGTCCGACATAGTTTAACCTGGTGGGGAAACGACTTCAAAAATGTATTTTGTCTTAACAGTGTGTGTTTAAAGGTAGATACAATTTTAGGTTTATTTATTAAGTTATATGTATTCTGTATAAAAATACATTAATTTTTATAAATAAAACTGACTATTTCTTAGTACAATTTGTGTTTTGTGATATTAAGATAAAATTTGCTTAAGTCCCAAATCGTCATTTAGGAGTTAAAGATACGACATTAAGACAAATAACTAAAAATGCTTGGCAGAGCAAAATAAACAATTTTATGTAAGAGAAGTTTTTGTAAAAACGAAAATTTAAAAAATGGTCAAAATTTTTCTAAGTCCCAACCTAAAATCTTTTTTAAGTCCCAAATCGAATTCGAGTTAAGATACGACATTAAGACAAATAAATCAAAATGTTTGGCAGAGCAAAATAAACAATTTTTATTAAGAAAGTTTTTTTCAAAATAAAAATTTTAAAAAATGACCAAAATTTTATAAGTTCCGGGGAAATGGGGAATTTTTCCTTTTAGAAACATGCAAAGTTGGATCGGTATATTATAAAAGTCGGTAAGCCGATACTTTTAACAAAATAACATTTTTTCATAAAGTTATCAGAAATGTCTGAAATATAGGATGGAAAACTTTAAATATGTCAGAAATACTCTTAAGTTTTGAACGTGCATAAATGCGAAAAATATAAAATGCGATAAATAAAAAAAAGTTTAAATAAAAAAGTTTCGAATTGGAAAAATAGAAAAGTTATATAGAGTGATAAATTTTGATAAAAACATTTAAAAGCTATAATTAAAAAGCAATCTTTAAAAATTAACAACAAAAAGCTTGACCTTGACTGCCAGAGGCGGCCAAACGAACATTTATTTGAAAAAAACTTATAAGAAAGAATTAAAGATTGAATTTTTTGTACGACCAATTTTTTTTTCCCCAGAATAATTGGATAAAAACCAGAAATTTGCATTCTTTTTTTTAGCCGGAAAATGCAAATTGGAAGCGCTGTAACTCGGTTATTTTCAAAGATAAAACAAAACGCGCAAAACATGTAAATATGAGCGTCGAATAAAGAATAAGATAAAAAAGAAAAAAAACGTCAAGTCTAAAAAGCCGGAAAAAGACTCGGAAAAATTTGCTGGAAAACGGTCAAGGAGTGAAAATAGTTAAATGAAAATACGCGCAAACGATTTTTACGCCGCCGGAGGGCGGGGAAAACCTCCCTTCAAAGTGGGGTTGGAGGTCATGGCATCGCGCAAAGCGCAGTAGCAGGAATAACGGAAAAGCCTCAAATTTCTAAACATTTTATTTTTGTAAATTTTACAAGTCCCAAATCGAAAAATTTTCTGTCGTTTAGGAGTTAGAGATGCACACATTAAGACACAAATAACTAAAAATGTTTGGCAGAGCAAAATAAACAATTTTTATTAAGAAAGTTTTTTGTAAAACAAAAAATTTAAAAATGGCTAAAATTATTTCTAAGTCTCGAATGTAAAGTTTACCTAAGAGTCCCAAATCGACATTTAGGAGTTAAGATACGACATTAAGACAAATAACTGAAAATGTTGGACAGAGTAAAATAAACAATTTTTATTAAGAAAGTTTTTTGTAAAACAAAAATTTTAAAAATGACCAAAATTTTTTTCTAAGTGTTGAATCTAAAATTTTTCTAAGCCCCAAATCGTCATTTAGGAGTTAAGATACGACATTAAGACAAATAACTGAAAATGTTGGGCAGAGTAAAATAAACAATTTTATTAAGAAAGTTTTTGTAAAACAAAAATTTAAAAAATGACCCAAATTTTTCTAAGTGTCGAATCTAAAATTTTTTAAGTCCCAAATCGTCATTTAGGAGTTAAGATACGACATTCAGTCAAATAACTAAAAATGTTGGGCAGTAGTAGCGCGTAAATAGGAATTTTGCAACCTTTTATGAACTATAACTTTTTTTTTTGATAGAGTGTTTTTTAAAGCCAATGTCATGCGCATTAGATGCAAAATGGGAGGAGTCACACTTAGAATTTGTCCTTCAAGTCTAGTATATATTATTTTAGAGAGGGGTTTTTAGAGAGGGGATTTAGACTACTAAGGGTGATTGCCGTTGAATTTTATATCATATTTCTTCTAGACAGCAACATGGCATCAACTTCCGATGATGGATACTCGAGTGGTGATGAAGATTTTGTTTATTATCGCAATAAATATGTTAGGTGGCCAGCACAATTTTTAAGAGGAAGGCGATTTTGTCGCATTTTTACTTATGTGGTGGGTAATGGAATGACTTTGTGCCTAGCTTGTTATTCCGATAACAATTTGAATGGAATAATTGTTAACCAACATATCACCCATCGGACTAACCAACTTCGATACCACTTATCTTGTGATCGTTGTGCGGAGAGGTTATGGTTTATAACAACGCAAAGTGGATGTCTAGTGTGCAATAAACCTTAGGTTTAAATGTAAATGACTCCAAACTTTATGACAACCGCCTACCCACCCTGAAATAAAAAACTCCGTCCTTTTTAGGACGACAGAATTTTTAAAAGTAGTTTAGTTAACAAAACCTATTTTCACGATAGGATTTTTGTCACATAAAAAATACCAGTTGGTTTATGTGCAGCACCCATGGTCGAGACATCTTTGTTTGGCCTTGAATCTACCCCACCCTTCCTTTGTTTGGCCTTGAATCTACCCCCCACCCTTCTGCAATCTCTCTTCCCACCCATCATCAGACTTTGTCCTTGAAACCATGTATGCTCTCCCCACTCATCATCAGAATGTGTCCTTGAAACCGTGTATAAATATACGCAGCTTTAGTCCTTGATTCATTAGTACATCTTCAAGATTACTAAAACCATCTTATTGCAATTTTTATACTTTCTTTTAAAACTTTCTTAAAATGGAAAATAAAGTGGTCGCGATTGTAAAGCCTTTTTCAGTCAATGGAAAACAGATGTGTGTGAAGTGTGAACATTTTAAAAAAATAGTTGGGGTGATGGGGTTTTGTGAGTGGTGTGATAAATACCACAGAGAATGTCTGTTGAGGGGGTTAACAGAAGATCAAATACGAATGACGGCGAACCAGTCACCTGTTCGTGTTAATACAAGCCCTCCAGGAACCCGGCCACCATCACCAGCCTTTCAACCAATTGAAGAATTTTGGGCTGAGCAAATGCGGGCGAACCACTCACCTGTTCGTCCAGGTCCCCGGCCAGAATCACCAAGTTTTGAACCGGATGAGGACTTTTGGGCATCAAACCAGCCCAATGAAGATGTCGTAGGGACCTTATCTCCTCGGTCCAGTTCAGCAGCATCGCCTCAGACAACAATGGATACTTCCTCTGAGGATGATTTTTATGAGCGGGAGTACGATGATGGCGATGAAATGGATTCCGACGAAGAGGAAAGGTTTTTCGGGGTATTTCGCTTACCCGCGCGGAATACCGACAATTCGGTTATGGTGGTGATTAAAATTTTTTAAAATCTGTTACACTATATAGTGCATTAGGCCTACGTGGGGAAAGCACTTTAAAAAAGCGCGCCGAGAAGTCTAGGGCATAACAACTGTTGTGAAACAATACATGTTATTTATATTTTATAATATATATTGTTAAGACCAACATAGTTTAACCTGGTGGGGAAACGACTTCAAAAATGTATTTTGTCTTAACAGTGTGTGTTTAAAGGTAGATGCAATTTTATGTTTATTTATTAAGTTATATGTATTCTGTATTTAATGTATTTTTTTTTATAAATAAAACTGATTTTTCTTAGTACAATTTGTGTTTCTTTAGTCACACCCCATTAACAATATAAGAAAAAACATCTGCCTTATCTAGGCAGGAGTTAAATTGGTAGTTATGTATTTTCTTTTTTTTCATAAATAATACTATTTTTATTAGTAAAATTTATGTTTATTTAAATTATATCCGTTAACAATAAATAGGAAATAATTTTCTTTTTGTTTATAAATAAAACTATTTTTTCATAGTACAATTTATGTTTATTTAAATTTTATCCATTAACAATACATAAGAAAAAATTTAAACAATATCTGTCTTATCTATCCAGGAATTAAATTGGTTTGGAAAACCTAACCATTTAACAAATAACTGATTTATTTGATTCTTCTTACGTTCACGAAGGATTTTTTCAACTAAATAGACACCTGGGCTCTTTGTCTTTTGCAGTTCAGCTTCGTAAAAACTACCCATAATTGGTTGACCGTTTGTAGATTCCAAAAGATATGTAGGTGGATTTGTAATGTTAACTTTTGCTATTTTAAACTGCTCCGTCGACCACGATGGTGTATAACCTTTGTCGAATATACTTTTGTATTTGCTTATACGAACCACATCACCTAAGCGAAATTTAAACTTTTTAGGTACAACTTTTATATGATCGTATGCTTTAATATTTGTATGTGGTTTAACATTTACCGGTTTCATTCCAATGGTACGATGTTTCGTATTGTTGTAAGTTTTTGTGACAATTGATAATAGCTCTATCCATTTGTAGGATCCTCTAGTCGAAAACTGTCTATATAGTAGATTTTTTAGCGTTCTTATAACCCGTTCCACTATTGCCGCTTTTTTCGTACTATACGTGGAATAATGATTAATGTTGTGCTTTTTCATAAGAGTTTGAAAGGTCTTATTGTAAAATTCTTTTCCTTGATCGCTTTGCAGGTTGTCTGGTGTGTATGCAGCCTCCTCAATAATGCTATTCATTGCTTTGGTAACTTCACTGCCAGTCTTGGTTCTAATTGCTTTCGTGTATACATATTTCGAGTAACAATTAATACATACAAGTATGTTGGTGCCGGACTTTTCCTTAAACCATATCAGATCCGGTTTGGGTTTATACATGAGCATAAAAGATATACAAAAACCAATTGAGTCCCTACCGCAACGTCCATTAACCATTGACCTGGAACAGTATTCTACTCAAATGAAAATTCATTTCAGAGGTGCTTTATGCGAGATTCCTTACCGGTGCGCGGACCTGGACGATACGAAGCAGCAATTGTTAATTTGGCTAGTAAGGTGGAAGGGGGACACACTGGTGGGTATAGAAAGTTGGGTAAGCATCCCATGTAACATATTATGATAGCTTTGGTGACTTAAAACCACCCTTGGAATTGGTACAATATCTGAAAAGTGGTCCTGAAGCAGCAAAAACTATTAACTATACATATGAACGACAACAAAAATTCGACACAGTCTGGTGTGGACATTTGTGCTTGCAGTTTCTCTCCACATAAAAATTAAGTATGTCTGTAAACCCTCAGATGGATCGTGAAAGCTATAAGAAAATGCATACATCTTTAAAGGCCTTTTTCTCGGTGTGGCAACAGCTTACTGAAAATGACTGAGGCTGAACTGCAAAATATGCCTAAAGAAGTGATGATTGCTTGTGTTCCAAAAGAGATCGCATTAGTGTGGGATAAGCTACCGGAACATATAAAAAATGACATCGATATTCTAAAGTACCAATATTGTACGGAACAGTATAAACAAAACAATGTCGAAGAAATTGATGAGATTGGGGTAGCAAAGAGGTTATTTTGCTGCTATTGTAAAATAAACGATATACATATCCGTGCAGAAAGTACCAATAAGTTGCCAAAACAAAGATTTAGTTATTTAAATTGTTGTAGGCAACAATAAAAATAACTACCAGCATATATTTACCATCAGTCATGTCACACACATTCACCCTCTAACGGGCCGAAACAGCGTCTTAAGCTCCAACTTTTACCCACCAATCGAATTAATGCATTAACTTCTATTATTAGCTTAAGCGCATACCTATAAACCGTATGGGTCGCCAGCATTTGAAAACTCTTGACGAAATTCGTATTCCCAGCATCAAGACATACTCTGATATATCCGACAGTTACATTTATATTGAAGGAACGCCCTCAAACCCAAAAGAAGCCAGTAAAATATGTTACCTATCCAATAACGCTCTCGCCTTTCTATTCGATGAAATCCGCTACGAAATGGGTGGTGAATCAGTTGCTGTCGTACGAAAACCCGGTATTACTACAACATTAAAAACCATGGTTTCCTTTTGGTTCTCAACAAGCAAAGAGCCTTTTACCAGTCGGTTGGGGCTTAACCGAAACAAACCAAGCAATTTGGGATGCCACAAGTAAAGTGTTTTCGGGGAAATTACCATTAAAATATTTAATGGGTTTCGCCGAAGATTACACAAAAGGCATTTTCAATGTTAAACAGGAGTTAATTTTGATAATGGCTCGTACCTTCAAAAACTCCTACGTCGGCCAATGTGATGCAGATATAAGCATAAATAAAGTGGAATGGAAAATTCGTCACATCATCCCAGATGATCGTCAAAAGTTAAAAATTATGTCACGCATCAATAAAGGTGGAAATAATGCAATTATTCAAATGTCATACAGAAATTGGGATCTCTACCAGCTTCCCACATTGCGACAAACATCATCAGACGTTTGGGCCGTAAGGACTAGCACGAGTTTGGAGAAACCTCGCTACATCATAATTTCCTTTCAAAGTAACTCCAATGTGGATACGAGAGAGAAGGACGCGACGAAATTTAATTCTGCAAATATAAGTGACGTTAGATTGTATCTAAACTCAACAGTGTATCCTTACGAAAGATGGAACTTTGATTTCGCTAAAAACTTTACGCAGCAGCCTATTATAACTATGAAAATTTCCAAAGCAGTTATTATGGTCGTGAACTAAACGATCCCATGATGGATTTGGCCGAATATTTGGACAATCCAGTGTTTGTTATTGACTGCAGCCATCAGCCCGAGGCAGTCAAATCCTCTACAGTGGACGTAAAGTTGGAATTTCAAACGATTGGAGGACAGCAGTTTCCCAAAGACACTAAAGTGAATGCCCTAATTATTCACGACTCATTTTTTCCTATAATATTATGAATGGAAACGTTACAAATAGATCTGTTTAAAACCTTATTTTTTACTCTATGTACTACTAAACCGAATTTATTTTGTATTTATTACCAATAAATTTGATAAAATAGAAATTTTGTTTTATTTTGTCCCATAGCTAAATATGAAAAAACAATCAGCCTTTTTTTCAGAGCCACAAAATGTTTTGAAAGACATTCGTCTTATTTATATAAAAATAAAATGCGAGGTAACATAAGAAAAACAACATTTAGGATAAAAACTTTTATTTATTTATATTGTAACTAAACAAAGGTTGACAATAAATTTTTTAGGTTAGAACTTTCGATAGAACCTTGCATTTTCTAATAACCTATTTTGCAACATTAAAGCATTATTTTTCTTTATTTGTTCAATAGTGATGTTTGGCGCTCCCCCATCCTTCAGGAACCGAATTAACAAAAATTTCAATGTCATCTAGGTGGTAGATATTGGTAGCAACCGGACCATCCACATCATCATCATCATCATCATCATCATCATCATCATCATCATTCTGCTCCATATCTGATATCGAAGAATCAAGCTCCATATTTTCAGTCGGCTTATTCATATTTTCAGTCGGCTCATTATTGACAACATCATTCAGATTTCCGATGTCCATATCAGCATCTTCTTCCTCCCGCTCGTCAAGCTGTATTGGACTATCGAGTCTAATATCACCATAAATTGGAACGTACTTTTTACTCCAAAGTAAAGAACTGTGACTGTCTGACCTGTCTTGCTCCATTGTTAAAAAAGAATATTAAAAAATATCGTAACCCTTCTGTCTTTAAAAGCAGTCACCACCACCCCCACCCCAACGAACAAATAAACAATTAAAATTATTAGGTTCGCTTTTTGTTAGCAGCCTTTGCTACATTAACAGTTGAAGCAGCACCAATTGCATCATTAAGCTTCTTCTCGAGAGATTGAAGGGATTCCTTATAATTTTCAAGTTTTTCGTGTAATTTTATTGGATCAAAATTAAGGAAATCTTTTTCTAGCTGCTCCATTTTCTTAAACCTTGTGGAGAAAACGTTAATTTTATACTTATTTATCATATCAATTAGTTGAATCTGAAGTTTGTGAACTTCTTTTTTCACAAATTCCTGAGTAGCAGCATCAGTTACCATTGTAGGTGTGCCTACATTAGATAGGCGTTTTCCTTCCATGTCATATTGACCATCAGAGGTAACCTTAAATCCAACTCCAGGTGAACAGCGTACATTTTGAAATTTGTTATAATTGTTCCTTTAATTACAGAAAATAGTGATTGTAGTTTACTATATGCAAGCATTCGAAAGATATTTATATATATACAATTTATCCAACTATGACATAAACTTATTTTAGGATATATAAGGTGAGATAAACTAATTTCACAAATTAAGTGTTTCTGTAATAAAATATATCTATTTTTAGCGAAAAATCACTTTAAGCCAAAAGTTATTAATGATTTTGAATTATTAGTACCGGGAAATATCTGAGTACTATTCCCCATATACGTTAATGTATATTTACCCTCAGATCCATTCATGACTGTAACAATATCATCTGTCAGATTTTCAGCTATACGTTTTGGTAAAAATACCTGAAATATAACATTATCTGTCTGATCACAACACAATGTCACAAGAACAGTTTTACCAAAACGTGTAGTCATTGAAACCATTCCTTTAATCACATAAACCTGCCCAACAGTTAATTCGGAAATTTTTTCCGTTGAAGAAACTTTCCCTCACTATTAATTATATTATTAATTTTGTCTAACGTTTCTTTTGCAATACTCATAGTTGAATAAAATATAAAAATTCAAAAATACCTTAAACAAACACTTGCACAATATCCTACAGACACAATAAACTTTACTGTAGCAGCTTTGAAAATATAATACTGTCCATCTTTGCAAATCGCATATATATATAGACCCTAAAATAACTAAAAGAGTGGGGAGATGGGCACGCATGCGTAGTAATTATCAAGGTCAAGCAGAACAAAGAAAACTACACGCATGCGCAGTAATTATCAAGGTCAATTAGGAGAAGAGTGGGAGGGGCACGCATGCTCAGTAATTATCAAGGCCAATTAGGAGAAGAGTGGGAGGGGCACGCATGCGCAGTAACGGTCAAGGTCAAGCAGAACAAAGGAAATGGCGCGCATGCGCAGTAACGGTCAAGGTCAAGTGGAGGGGGGCCCAGCGTTTTTTATGTGAAAAATCGAAAATCGGTAAAAAAAATAACATTTACTGATTTTTCGTTGTTCCTAAAATCATCATGTGTGCACATAGGCATTACAACAAGCAATTAAAAAGTCTTTCCACTTACAAGCTCTGCTTCATAAACTTCATGTTGTTATGACCTCTTACAAACTTTTAAACCTCCCTTATCTACACCAGTGCAGGCTTTACCATTTGCCTTTAGAAGCCGTTCATATGTTATTCTTAATCAATCTAAAAGTACCATTTATTTCTTAGCTAAGTTAAATAATTCCAAAAACATATAAAGTACTCTTAACAACACCAAACTAAATATATAAGAAAAATCTTTAGATACGGCTTGCATTTCTTAAAAAAGTATGAACCTACCTCAACGATGATTATCAGAGTAAAATATTTATTATAATTTATAATTAAGGTTTAAGGTCCTGATATCTACACCTAATTAGAAATAATTATACGGAAGTTATAAATATTATATCAGGCTGTTAGCAGAAAGTATAAAGCGACATTTGACTATGTATAATATTTTAAATTGTTTCTATGATATATATTACTAAAAAAACATGTAATCAACAAATCAAAAACAGGTGTTATTGGTAGCTAGATCCTATTTTAATTTATATATTAATATTATTCCCTGTTATAATTAATTACCATTAAAGTTTAAGTACTATACTTGGGCACTAAATTAAAAAAAAACACCAAAAAAATGGATTACATTGGCTTAAAAGTTAGTAACCTAGTTATTACAATTAAAAATGTATTTCTTACGTGACGGGAAAAAAATTTGACTATTGTATCCTTTTGTTTACAGGTGCTAAAATGCTGACTTTTATAAAAATTACTTCTTCTCGGTGAAAAAGAGTACTTTTTCCCGGATATACATACACGTACACGTAAGTAAAAGGTAAATATTTAATTTTAAAACAATTTATTGCCCAGAACATTTACACATTACAAAATAGTAGTATTACACACGAAAAATATTTAAGATTTTAGCTCTCGATCTAAAATCTAACACTTTTCCCTTTGTGTAATAAGTAACTATAATTTAATTTGTTTAAATAGTTAGTTATCATTGTGCCTACCAGGGATTTTTTCAATATAAAGTGTTTAGAGCAGTGGCGGCGCCAGGGTGGGCGCGTGTGGCGAGCGCCTGAACCTAAATTGCTCTCGCCCAACCGTTCGCCCAACCTGCCAATTAGACGGTTTTTTTTTACCCAATTTGCGATGATTGCAGGTTAAAGAGGGGGTTTTTTTGTTTTTAGGTTATAGGCCTTAAAATAATCTTCCAAAATATTTGTACTGAATTTAAAAATCCCTGTATTCATATAATATCAATATTGCACTGCACATTTTACTGCTCTTCTCTAAATTTCTCTGCTCGGATATCGCCCAACTTAAAAAAAAGCTGTCGCACTCATGGTTCAGGAGTATAGCTACTTTATTCTGTTAACAATAAAACTAGTAAAAAAAATAAGGAAGAATAATCTTAGCCTTTAAACGACAACATAATCTTTTTCATACATAAACGACCACAGGGTCGCATACGACCCTATGAAGAATTATTGGTATTCTTAAAAGCTTAAACAACTTAAAACCCATCTCACTTTCTTTTATTTTTTGTTTTGCAATTTAACCAATAATTTTTCACATAAGAAAAGAAAATTTATTTTTGCACATCTTTGTTAGATTCCCATAATTATTCTTCAAAGTATTAGATACTTGTGTGCAGTAGAGCATTAAGTCTTTTGAAAAGTGTATTTTATTTTTACGTAGTTTTTCGTTTGAATGAGTAACAACGCTTGCATTCCATTCAAACGCCCACTGAATCCGATTCGCCTAGGTCTGGCTCTAAGGTATTATTGTGAAATTTATTAATAATTTAATGACTAAATATTGGTAATGATATAGTGCTAATGGTGTAATAAAATGCTATTTGGTAGAAGTCTATTTTATACTTAGATTGGAATAGGTTAATGTGGAGAAATATATATATAAATTTTAGGGAAATAACAACTAAAAATGAAAATCTCAAATAGAACTATCTCTTAAAAACTAAAACTTATATTGTGGGGAATTACATATTTAGCATAACAGATAGTTGTACAAATGTAAAAGAAGTGCATAATTTTAACATATGAAAATAGCACGCTTAAACCTACCAACCAAATAAATTTTAGACTTATTTTAATCCCATTTAGTTGAAAGGTATTATATGTATAAGTTAATATTACTTATACTGAGAAAAGCGTAGTAGGATTTCAGTTTCCATAGGCCACTGTGCTTGGTCCATTTTATTCTGATATCTACATACTTGTTTTTTAGGTATGAGGAAGCAGATAAGATTGTAGGTTTTAATTAACAATGAAAATTTACGTTTCCACAATACTGATACTTACTTATCTTGAAATAAAATACTTTGTAAAGGAAGCTCAAAATGCTCGGTATTGCAGAAAAAAATCTAAATCCTAAACATCTTTTTTCCACAAATTTTCGATATTGACAAAAATAAGTGTACTTTCCTCTTAAGAAAATTCATAATTTTTAAGATATTTCATATACCTACCACCGAAAACAATTAATATGGGATGGTTGAATTTTTCGTAAAATTAATAATAGTTTGCCTTATGGTACGAACTTAAGTAGACACACTCTAATCTTGGTTTGTACCTCAACTGGGTCAGTTATTTAGTGTTTAGGCTCTTTTATTTTTTTGCTTTAGTATAATTTTTATCACTATTAATACTTTTAAACTGGTCATTTGTCTGTCTTACAGTTCAAGGAAATTTTGTAAATATGGAGTGACGCACACAGAAATCCTTTATTGGTTCATTGTGTTTTTACCTCCAGCAAGATATTCATTAAATATATTTTACGTATTTATGTAAAATATTAATGTATATAATATTTTGTTAAAAAAATGAATCTTACATAAAGTGTTAATTTGTTTTTATTCATAAAAACAACGTAAATAATTTAAAAATACTTTATTTAAAAAACCATTAAATTTACACAAATGTTGTTTCAATAATTTATATTTATAACACAGGTCACACGTAAAATTAAACCGAATAAAACACAAAACAAATAAACAGCCACAACAATCACAAAACATCAGCCATATTGAACATATTGAAAGTCAAGAGTTTTGACATTTATAACAGCCAATAGCAAGCCGAAAAAGAACTTCTCATGCGCATGACGAGTAATCCCGCTGTGTTAAGTTAACCATCAAACCGGTTAAAGTTCGCAAGATATTTGGCTGATAGTATTGATTCAGACACAAAAATGTTACGCAAAAGTGCGTACTGAAACAAAAAAATTATAAATAAATCCATACTTTTAACCAAGCACCTGCTTTTACCAACTTTAAGCAAGAATAAAATAAAACTTTGACGAGCTCTTTCGGTCGCTGAACACAATCACCAGTCGCAGTTGTGTGCCATTCTTTAATTGGTGGGGGTAAATGCTAAAATATTATTGCGATTTAACTAAACTTACCTCAGTACAAAGTTGATAGTTAAGTGATCATTTAGGATGTCAAAGTTCAAACAATAATTTTAGAATTATTTCGATAATATTTGATACATTTCTGAATATTGTAATAAAACTTGGTATCTAGGGTTTTCTTGACAGAGCTGTATTCATTATCTAATGTTAATTTTTAGGTGTTAAGTAGAGGACGCCACCTACACTACTTCTAAATTTATCTAAAACGTTCCAACTATTTTTGTGCTACTCTGTATGTATCATTTACGTAAACCAGTAAATTCTCTAATGTTTTTCACACAAAAAAGTATACTTGTAAGAATGGCTCTGAGCCACCGTTTTCAAGATATTTGCATTTAAGTGGTTTAGTGCCAAAAAGTATATGGATAAATACATTAATTCATTCGTTTATAATGGGGCAGTTATAGTTATGGCTAATACGCTGTTTTAAAGGCATTTCTGGGTTGCATAAATTACTTAATGGCGAATATCTAGAAAACCGTTGCTTAGAGCGATTCTTACAAAGTATACCTTTTTAGTGTAAAAGGCATTGGAGAGTTTAATATTTTACTCGAATGGTTCATACAGGGAAGCACAAAAAAGTAGCGACGTTTTAGAGAAATTCAGGAAGTTAGGTAGCGTCCTCTGGTAGCACTCAAAAATTAACATCAGATATGAATAGTTCATGTCACAAAAACCCTAAATACCTAGTTATATTATAATACTCAGAACGTATTAATTAAATAATATTGAAAAGATTTTAAACTATTTTTTGAACTTTGAAACCCTGTATCTTAGTTAATATCAACTTTTGTTTATTTTAACGTCGCAATTCTTTGGTTGTATTTTGGTCCATTAATTAGGGACCAACCTGTAAAGAGTGTGTGGTTTTATTTATAAAATTAAAAACAAGAAAAGTAAATTATAAAATAGAAAAGACATGACAAAACATACATACAAAAATGTAAATTGGAATTATACAGGGTTGCCTAATTTAAACTTTATTTTATGTTAATTAGCAATAATTATAAGCATAGTTTCTTAGGCAACTTTATCGCAAAACCTTTGTTAAAATAATATATTTGACAAAAAATAGTTTTTATTCCGTAAACAGATGGGTAAAGGTCGCTTTCTATTCAGATCTTAGACTATTTTGAAAAGCGACAGATTGTAGGAAAAGAAGTGAGTTTTATTATCTCGGCTCTGTTAAGCTTTAAAATGAGGAAAAATCAAGTATTCACACGTCTAATAAGTTATAGTATTCATAGTCTTTTGGTCTAGATAAGATAAAAATCTTTCATCTCAGCAGCATTACCTACTACTTGTTAGTAAAGTTTTTTTTCTTACGTCTCCCGGTTCCTTATTAGTCTTAAGGTAGTACTACCGATATCACAAGAGTTAATGAGTGTTCAAGGTAATTTTACTTCTGTAGTGTTCGTATTTGGCAACGCTACGTAAAAACAATAGAGATCATGCGCAAAAAATAAGTTATCGTCTTTAAATTCTAATGTGTAATATCTGCATCAAACTTATTATATTGCATGTTTTGCACTAAAACTATATAACGTATGTCCTAAAAGTTTTGGCACAAAAACTCATTGTCTTTACAACATCTTGGTATACGAAGAAGCTGCGATTGAGAGTATTTGGGGCACTTACGTATCTTTCGATATTTAAGACCATTCCTCCTCAATTCCAACGATATCGTACTCTTAAAAGATCTGTATTGCCTAGCCAGTCTCCTCGTTGACATTCCAATCTGGTTTTTTGCTCTTCTCACCAATCTCCTGACCTCTGTGCGGTAAATGCACGTGGTCTTCCACTTTTGGGAGATTCAGACATGGTATTCCCTGCTCGCACTCCGCTATTGTTCTATAAATGGTTCTGCGTGAAATGTTTTCATTCTGGAATATTCGACAGATTTCAGCTTTGGGTATCCGCCCAACTAACTTGTAGATACTTTTTCTTATTTCTAATTTATACGACATCTTAAAGCGAAAACTTTAAAATAAATAAATCTCAACTGACAGTAAATAAAGTAAATAAACTTTTGTTTTCAAAGGCAACTTGATATTATTTTGTTTTTGTTAAAATTAAAGACAATGAGTTTTGTGCCAAAACTTTTAGGACATACGTTAGAACCCTGATTTCTTCAAATACTGCATTTGATAAATGTTTCATATTCGTCGCATTATTACCTTTTTAGCGGCGTTGTCACATGTTAGTCACTTGACATATTTTTCTTAAATATTTATTAGGTGGTCTTATTACAAGCTCTTAAGGTCGGATTTTAATTGGCCAAAATTTTTATATTTTTTCCTTTACATTGATAAAGTTCAAACTCTGTAAGAATAACACCGCAACGTCATAATTTTAAAGGCTACCAAGCCTACACTCACCCTTATCGATGAGACAATTTGCATGACTAGGTACGGTACTGTGTCGCCGATTTAAGGTCTGGCCACACATAACCGCACCAAGACTGCACGAGGTTCGCACCGTAGCATCGACCGTGCCTCGATGCGTTTGTTTAAATTTAATTTTGACGGTAACAGTACGTGGCGTCGTACGGTCTGAAACATGCACAGCCAATGAAATGCTGTGTGAATAAAATAGCGCCAATGTTTTCACGGAACTTAGCTTAGAGTTTGGCGGGCGTCACCTTTTATTTTAGTTCATTACGTATGAAAATAAAAAGTTAATGGTTTAAGGTTAGTTTAATACAAGAAATCGTGATTTTATAAAAATTAAAAGATGTAAAATTTATTGACATCTTGTGAACAATATTTAAGTAAAATTTATAAAGTAATTGTAAATAGGGTTTTTTGAAATTAATATTCCAAAAACTCAAATGTATATGTTACCAGACCTACATTACATGGACGGGGTAAAAACAAATATTTTTACTAATAAGATTGCGGCAATTTGGAGGTGTCTTGGTAAGAGTGTGTGTATTTGTTTTATTTAGGTGTTTGTATTTCTTTTTTAACAGTGAATATGCCTAGACAAAGTAATATATAGGTTTTTCTTCAGAATTAAAATATTTAATAAAACTTTAAAAAAATTAAACCCCTTATATATTATGAAGGGACTATGCTACCCTTGCATAACATAATAAAAGTTAAGATTACTTTTAAATAAATAATTTAATATAAAATATTTATTTTAATTAAGATTGGTATGTAAAAAAATTACCTACCTTACAGAGAAGGTTTCAATCCCTAAACATAGATCAAAGGGCTTTCCGGTCAAATTTTTTATTATAAACCAATAAAATAAGTTTTTAACGAGAGTGCCGGATGTCAACTGATTTCTTGGTCGCGTCTCAATAATATGATAAACTTTTTATTAAAATTTTTAAGACGGGACCAAAGAATCAATTTACGTCTGGCAGTCTTGTTAGGGACTTATTTTATTGGATTATTAAAAATATTTTCGACCGCAAGCCCTTGACTTATGTTTGGGGATTGTAACTTTCTTTGTATAGTAAGTAATTTTTTTATATAATCTTGAAAAAATAATCATTATATAATAAATATTTCATTTTTTAAGTGGTCCCAACTTTTATTATGTTATGAAAGGGCAAAGTAGCCCTTCATAATATACAAAAGCTTAATTTTCCTAAAGGTTTTATTAAATATCTTTAATCTGGAGAAAAGGCCAAATGATATTTTGTCTAAATTTAAACTCTCTGAAAACATATTATCTATAAAAAGAAGAAATATGTCTTTTAAAAAAATGGCGTTTAATGCTCCAAAAACATTTTTATTTTAAAGATTTTAATTATTAACTAAGCTTCTTGACTTTAGGCCAGTTAAAGAAGGCGAAAACCGAATAGCAAACTAATAACAGACGATGACGTAGAGGTGTTGTTCTTAGAGCCTTCGATCTTTACCCCTTTCATTGAAATCTGAACGGCAGTTTTTGTGAAATAAAATAAAATCCGCAATATCCCATAAAGATCAGTGTTAAAGGCAAATATTTTATAATATTAATATTTTAATTTAACTGGTTATATTCTTATTAAATATAATAGGTTTTATAAGTTTTTCATACAGTTTTACATAACTAGACTTATTATTTGTTATTTGTTTAGGTCAAACTTAGTAATTGAAATTTTCTTTCTTTCTGACAACCGATTGTTTGGAAATTTGGTACACACTCTTTAAAAAATATATATAAAATATATTATATTTTTATGATTGTAAATCCATTATGGCCGCCGATACAAAATGACAGATTACATATAACTTTACTACAACCTCTATATGGGTATCAAAATGAGAGGGCTTAGTGGGTAGAATATAGCTTACTATAAAAAAATTAAATTCAAAATGGCCCCCGCCACAAAAATGGCGGATTACATTTTTTTTTTTCAGAACAAAGTCAATATAGGTATCAAATGAAAGGGGTTGATTCGGAGAATTGAGCTCACCATAAAAATAATAAAATCCAAGATTGCCTCTGCCAAAAAATGATGGATTACATTTTTTTTTAGAACTACATCAATATAGGTATCAAATGAAAGAACTTAATTCGTAGAATTGAGCTCACTATGAATGAAATTTAAATCCACTACCAACTAACCATCTTAAAGCCGATTCCCATCTAGGGTTTTAACCCGGGGTTTTTACCCCGGGTAAAAAGTCTTTGCCTGTTTACGATTTATATCTACGAGTCATTGGTAAGGGGTTAAAATTCGTGCGTTTTTACCCGCCAAATTAGAACTGGTTCTAACTTTCCCCTATGGGTGACGACTTTTTGACAAAATTCCTACATGAGTTAACGGTTGGTACTACCAAAAGTGGTGATTTTGATCTAAATGTGCATGAAAATTATTTTACCCCGACAATCAGCTGATTGGTGACGACTCATACGTCACGGGTGAACACCCTAAGTGGTGATCGGCTATTTAATATAAAATTGTTGGTTAGTTCGGATTGGTTATAGATGGTTATAATAAGATTAAATAAACATAACAAAATAAAAAGTATCAACTAACAACAAAAATAAAATCCTAAATTATGTAAAAAAAAAGGTTAAACGGATTTAATGTACTAAAAGTAAAAAATAATTTGCCAATCCTTATCTACCACATCGCACCAGTATTTTAATCAATCTGGGGTAACGTTCAGACAATTAATTAAATCGTTGGGCACATGAAATTTATATCATGATATTTACTCTCGCTTCGCTACGCGCAATGATTTTATATTTTTGATAAATAGCCCACATTGATAAGAAGATGTACGATCTGGTGGCTGAGATTTTTAAATTATTTTTTAGCTTTTAATATAATAAAATCGTTAAACAGATTTTTTAACATAATTTATTTAATATTAATGCTTACACCGGTAGTACTACCTTAAAGTCCAGCCCTGTTTCTTGTTGCCTTGGCTTTCGTGTCTGAAGACAGTTTCCGCTCCGAGTTCGCTTCTTAATGTTTAATTATTAATTTCGCCCGGTATTTATAACGGATATTATAAAAGTGCTTTTCCTTTCGCTGCGCCGTGTTTCTAATTAAGCCGTTTACAATAATGCGAAAAAATGTGTCCAGCTCGATGCTACAGTTGCTTGCATGCTATTTTGCACCTTGTGTTTGTTAAAAAATACAGCGTTAATATGGGAAAAATAGTTGTTTATGTGCTGCACAATTAAAAAAAAACTGGTTTAAAAATTGTGGCATGTTAGTAACAAGAAAAACTGACGTGTTTAATGTTTTTTTTTAGGTAGAAAAAATTATGACATTAAGAAAATGCAATAGTACGATGTCCACCGTCATAATTTCTAAATACAACCTTTAATCGGTCCAATATCTATCACTCTATACAAACATTAAAGCTGAAATGCTAACTTAGCTGATTTGCGCTCCGCGAAACCGCTTCCTTAGTTGTCGAGCGTCGAAACGTTTGGGATGCAAATTATTGTATTTTTTCTTCTGTAAAAATTCAAATGTTACTAAGATACACAAGTATTTATTGGCAGCATTATTACATCGAAATGTAGGGGTTAATTTTTCTTCATTATGCCCTGTTAAAATATTGTATTTTGAAAGGTTTTTCAACAAAAATTAAAACTTAAAAGAAAAAAATTGCGTTATCGGGTAAGACTGCCCAGAGAAAATTGCTTAGGCAAACCATGTATTTGCCATTTAGCTGTGTAGATATTTAAAATGTTGTTGAAAAAACAATGATGTAATTTATCTACATTTATAGAAAATGTAAAACCATTTTTTTTTATTTTGGGTTTAAGCTTTTAGTCTTTTGCCCATAGTTCTATTATTTAGAAGAATCTGAATGTCTAAGACTTATAATAAATATAAGATAACAAGCTATATGGATTAAATAACCTAAAAATAATTTATTTTACAGTTCTGTTAAATATATCTTAATTGTTAGAGGCCTTATTCACCTTAGGTGGGCGGCGGCGTTATCCAACCTATTGGGCATCTCCACCCATTGGTAGGGTTTTTTACTAAAAACATTCACTTATGTAAAAATTAAGCATCCTTTAATATAAACAATAGATTTGAGCAAATATTACCGTTTTTAATGGAGACCTATATGTTACTCACACTTTACAATATTGACATTTGCTTAGGTGAGCAGGGCTTAGTGGACTTGGCCTATATTACAGTCTAAATTTCTTAAGCGGGCCACTAACAAACGAATAGGGTTTTAAAAACATAAATTTTTCAAAAATTTATAAGTTATTAAAAATTACTGGTACTTTTTGTAAAGAACGAATCATTGATTTTATGAATCAATGATGATGAATTTTAATGAAAACTGGTTAAAAGTGCGTAAAAAAGTGCCTTTAAATACTTATTTAGTTTCCTAATGAACAAATGGTTAGTTAGCCAACTTTTCGGCGTTGTGGAGGACTTTTTTATTGTAAAATATTTATTAGTTTTTTAACTAAATAATGGCACTTAAAAATATTGGTGTCTTTTACTAGAAAAAAGATATATAAAGTACTAGATACCGGTTTAATTTAGTCAATTAAGCGATTAAACTTAATAGCGACCGAGCGCTGTGTCTTGAGCCAAGTTTCCGAACCTTCTGCGGTTTTCCAGGCTAAATAAAACCCGTGTCTAACGCATTAAAGCGTCTATATCGTTTTCTGGTAAGAAAGCAGTAACATTTTCTTTCTCCATCATTTATTTTTAAGATTAGCAAATATGTTTTAAATAAAAATATATTTTGCCACACTGAGAAGCTAAATTACAATATGTTTTTTTATTAAAACTACTAATTCATAGGCATATATTTGGTTTCACGTACAATAATAAATAAAATCTAGTAGTTATTCTTTGATACATTGCAATTTGTAAAAAAGTTCTCGAGATTTTTAATTACTTACAAAATTTTGAAAAATGTAAACTTATAAAAACGGTTTCGTGGTATTACTTTTAGACACTGGCTTAACGACAGCCGGCGGTTTTTCCTGTATTTTAAGAAAAAATCCGCCGTCCGACGGCCTTTTTTGTATCTTGGGATATGGAAACCGCCAAAAATTATAATTAATTTGTTATTACCGGCGATTTTCACTTATTGTATCGATAAAAACCGCCGATTGGCGTTTTTGCTTATAGCAACTAATGAAACCCGCCGAATAATGGGTATAGTTAACCAAACTTTGATAAATATTCGTTTTATTGTTTGCTATTATTTTTATTATTGATCAACAAACAAAAATAAAACTGGAAGACACGTTTGACACCTACGAAGATTTTGTCGAAGCTCTTCATAAGTAAAAAAATATGTATGTACCTACATCTTTTAGGAAAAGAAAAGCCAGAAGTATTTTAGCGGCAAGCAAAAAAACTAATAGTTTCGTACAACTAAAACTATATTACCAATTAAAGTATGCATTTATTGAGGTTGGAACTGGAACAAACTTTAAAATTCTCAGGAAAAAAAGTTACAGGATAAACGATTCATAAACACGGCTTATTTCTTTAAGCATATTGAGAACCCCTATGGCTCAAGTGCTATAAGCGTTGATCCGTAAGCGACTGGTCCCGAGTTTGATTTCTAGATAAATAAATAATTTTTTTAAGGCTGCTATGAAAAGTGTCTAAAAACGCACGTCAAACAGGATCTGAAAATGACGAATTTCACATGATGTATGACGTCAACCTTGTTAGTGTCCACCAGTCAAAAATATTTTATTTTCTGTTTTTGTTTTGACATAAGTGTGTGAAATTATTTCTCACGGCGTATGAAAAATTTTCGCATAGTCCTGTTAAAAGTAAAAAATAAAAATACTAAATTCGCATTTTAATCCTCATTTTCTGCTGTCGAAGAAAAAATATCGTGTGCAACACGTTTGAAAGTGACTCTTTGCACAAACGTCATACTTGTGTGCAAAGAGTCTTTTTAAAACTTCTTGCACAATATACTATTTTTTTCTTTTTATTTTATTTTTCCTTAAAAACTTTTTATACATTTTTTTTAATTTTTATTTTTTATTGTTCCCACTTTAATTTTAAAACAAATAATTTTCCACTTTTTAGGAATTTTAACTTATATACAGCGTGTCTACTTAAGTTCGCACCATATGGAAAACTTTTTTAATTATAAATTTTACGAAAAAAGTTATTCTTGGTCTGGTCCTGCATAGTTAGAGACCTAAAATGCAATCATCAGATATTAATTTTTTGCAGCGGTATACGAGGTATGTCAAAAAATATAAATTTTGTTCAAGAGAAAAGTACCCTTATTTTTCATAATATCGAGAATTTTAATAAAGAAAAGATGTTTAGAATTAAAAATACCATTTTAATTTGCAAACAATTGATAAAAAAATACTTTTTTATCAATTTTTTTATGCGTCAAGGGTATTTCAAAACGTAATATGTAAATAAAGCGTAATAACTGTCAAAACAGAGAAAAGTCACAGAAACGCTTGTTATCGCAGAAAAATATCATTTTTTTCTTTTAATTAAACCAATTTGCATATTTAAACGGTATTTTTAATCCTAAAAATACCTCTGCAGAAAAGTTATTATTTAATAATTGCATTTTAGGTTTCAGACAATGCAGAACTTTTTATAAAGCTTAACTTTTTTTCGTAAAATAATTAATAAAAAAGTTTTCCATATGGTTCGAATTTAAGTAGACACGCTGTATATCTTACTGCTGACTTTAATGCTGTCCTGATAAGTTATTTTTTCTGCCTTTACTGCTTGACAGTGTTTTTAGTGTTGGAAATTATAGTCCATGTGACTAAATAGTTTTGTAATGTGTCTTTTTTATTCAGAGGCCCTTGATAAAGTGACAATCCAGCCACGAAACGTTAGGATAAATACCATAGTGGTTTTATTTGCCTGTCCCCATCCCGCTATACTACTTCAAATTGTTTCTCCAAAGGGTGCTAATAACTAAACGACAGTATTAAACAATAAAACTATAAAATACTAAACGGTAAATTAATAATTATTAAGGCTAATTTAACTTTAACTATTTTTTTGGCGGTTTTTAATAGTTTTTATAAGCAAAATCGCCAGACGGCGGTTTTTATTGATAAAATAAGTAAAAACTGCCGGTTTTAACCAAATAATTATAATTTTCGGTGGCTTTTATATACTTACATAAATATATAAAACCGCCGGACGGCGGTTTTTTCTTATAATTGAGCAAAACCGCCAGCGGTCGTTTAGCCAGTGCCCTACTTTTAACCTATAAAGCTGCCTAACTATGTAAATAAATATACTAAAACCAAGTAGTTGATTTTTATTTGAAGAAATTAGGAAATTTTGGCTCATTAGAAGTGTGAAAACTAATCAATTTATGATATAAAATATTTAACACAATGTTGTAAAACCGTAATTAAAAAAACCGCTTTTGACAAGATCTATTGAAATATTTTTCCCGGCACAGAAAAAACAAACATCTACAGTTATATTTTCATTAGAATTAATTTTATTACACTTGTTTAATTTATATATGAAGTAAATAAAATAAAACTTTTTTAACAAATGGGTCATAACTCAACACATAAGGGTCAAACTTAAAAATAAAATACTTTTTTCAACACTTTATGTAGGGTTCTAAAGTAAACTAAAAACAGGGTATGCTTTGTAACAGTGTAAAAAATAGTAATTTATTAGTGCATAAAACGATGTTCTTTTTACAAATGGTAAGGCGAGTGCGGCAATCCCTTGAATAAAAATAAGACACTTTATACATTAGTCCCCAGGGCCAGTAATGAAATGGACTTCATGATAAGAACACTTTTAAAACCATTTTTGATGGGGTTTCTTTTGACGAGTGCCACAAATATTTATTCCGTCATATATAGAAGAGGCGCTTTAACCCACTTTCAATATAAAATGTTTCGGGTGTCGGACTGGGCAAACGCGCCCCTTTTTAATCGGACAACTTTACTACAATGTTTTTCATGCAATTTATAAACATGTTGCCTAAACTCGTACAGTCACGAAACCCGCCTAGTCCGACACCCGAAACATGTATTTCAGCCTTATGGTTCCATGACTGTAACCCTTACCACTTTTGGCAAAAGGTTCAAAAACTGCATGTAAAACATTGTGGTAGAATTATCAGACCAAAAAAGTGATGCGTTCGCGCAATCCAACACCTGCAACATTTGACATTGACAGGCTGGAATAAAGCGCCGCTTTCATATAGGGCGGTATGAATATTCGTGGTAGACTCGTCGAAAACAACCCCCTAAAAAGGTTTAAAAAGTAAAGTCAATTTTATTACTGGGCTAGGGACTACATGTGTTGCATACCTACAATAAATTAATATTTTATGCATATTTTATTTATTTTTATTTAATTTAATTTGGCAGCACGGCCATTATATTGCAAAAAAATCATTACTTCTTTTAAAAAAGATCCTCTTTATAACTATGCACTTAATGGATTGAATTTAATATTAAGAAAATTATATATTTTTATTTGTGTAGAAATATTATAAAAAAGTTTTAATTTCTTTTTAATTCTTGAGTCATCCGATTCTATTATTACCATTATTGTTCGCTTATTTATATTACATGTATTGGCAAACTGTCAAATCTAAAATTTAGTGATACCTGAACTTAAAGGGATAATGGCAATCACAGTAATTTGACACATATATTGTTAATTAAAAATAAGTTAAAATAGGGTAAAAAAATAAATAATTTAAAGCCAAAAATTAGTGTCTTTGGGAAATATAGGGTAAAGTTTCACTTAGTTTCGTATTTCTTTTTTTTTTGTGACGAAAACGAAACATTTTATTTATGTTTACAGGTACTATACCAAAATGAAACTTTTTATAAAACTTTATTTTTCCTGGAGAAATAGTGAGTACTTGTTTTTCGGATATACATACACGTAAGTAAAGGTAGGTTTTTAATTTTAATATACAAAACTTACGTATTTCTTTTATATCAAATGAAAACCAGAATTTGTTTACCTTATTATTATTTAAAATAACTGTTTAACAACCACATTTAGTTCAAAATTTTTAATACTAATACATTAAATCACAAAATTACATTGACAAATACCGGGTGCCCAGGAGATCACTTTCCGGCTGCCATTTCTTAATTTCTTTATCGATACTGACGAAATTTCGTAGGGTTGTTAGACTAACGAAAAGTCATTTTTAAGTGCATACGATAGGCTTTTTACGACTTCTGGTTTTACCGGAAAAAACTAGAACTTTTGATTTTTAAATGGGATATCCTGTATATTTTTTGTTTTTGGATTCTTTAGATTATTTTTAGTCGGAATACAATATTTTTAAATAAATTTTGGTCAAATTTTATTTTAAAATTAAATGTTTATTTTACATCTAGAGTGCCATGATCATTCTAAAATCACTTCTTATGTTTTACCTACTTTCAGAAAAATACAAAATCAATTTCATCTTTTTAACTTTTTTACTAGAGGGCTCTAAACTTTATTTTTCAAGTTTTTTTACCCTCAGCTGAAAAACCAAAGTAGGACCGTATCACTTTCATAATATGTCCAAATGCAATATTTTAAAGAAATCCAACGATGTAAAACACTACGACACTTTACTTTATTTTCTATTAAAAACAACAATTAACATGTAAGTAAATTATCTTTTAATGCTGAATGGCGTACGTCGCAATTTATCGTAGTTGCTATGAAAACAGAAACTAATAAAAATTAAGAATTTGTTGTAAAACAATTGCTTCTGTTCCGTTAAAGGTTTAAAAATAAAAACATAATTTTGTGTTTTTGTATCTCCTACGATGTTATAATAATTTTAAGTTAAATTTGGTACTTAGATAATTTTTTATTGTTAATACCAAATTTAACCTAAAATTATTTTAACATCGTAGGAAATACATAAACACAAACTAATGTTTTTATTTTTAAACTTTTAACAAAACACAAGCAATTGTTTTTACAACATATTCTTTAGGTTTTGCTTTCATGGCAACTAACGATAAATTGAGACGTACGCCATTCAGAATTAAAAAGATCATTTACTTTACATATTAATTGTTGTTTTTTAATAGAAAATAAAGTAAAGTGTCGTAGTGTTTTACGTTATTGGCTTAGAATTGCATTTGGGCATATTATGAAAGTGATATGGTCCTACTTTGGTTTTTCAGCTGGGGTATAAAAACTTGAAAAGTAAAGTTTAGAGCCCTCTAGTAAAAAGTTATAAAGATGAAATTGATTTTGTATTTTTCTGAAAGTAGGTAAAACATAAGAAGTGATTTTAGAATGATCATGGCACTCTAGATGTAAAATAAACATTCAATTTTAAAATAAAATTTGACCAAAATTTATTTAAAAAATATTGTATTCCTACTAAAAATAATCCAAACAATCCCAAACGGCAAAATATACAGGGTGTTCCGTTCAAAAATCAGAAAAGTTCCGAGTCATTGTTCGGTGAAACCGAAGTCGAAAGCTATCGTATGCACTTAGAAAATGACTTTTCGTTAGTCTAACAACCCTACCAAATTTCGTCAGTATCGATAAAGAAATAAGCCGGAAAGTGATCTCGTGGGCACCTGGTATTTAATAATTTCTTGAAAGATTTTTATAGCAACATTGTTTTAATTTTCGTTTTACATACAGCAGACGATAATGTAATAATATGTGTTTATAACTGAAATTATCGTTTTGTTTTTTATCATAGAAGAAAATAGTTTATTATAAACAGAAAAAAATTAGATTTTAACTCTTGGTTTTCCTTCGATTTGCGTCGAGAGACAACACAACCCCGAGCCGAAATATAAAACTTTTTCTCTTTAAGCAATATAAAATACACTCTTCAATTGTTAAATCCAGGTGACTTACACCACTTTAGTTTTCAAGCAATCATATTCCTATGAAGTTTATTTCTATTTTTCGTAAGGGGATCACCCCTTAAAGTTGGTCGGCAGAGTTACTGGACACTTAGTGCCGGATTAACACTACCTGATGCCCTCAGCAGTTTTCTTCTGTGGTGCCCCCTAGGCATGAAATTTTAAGGACCAAAAAAAATGTAACTATGTAAAACGGTAAAACGTAAAAATAAATCTATTTACTAAATCAACCTTGTGAAAACTAAAAAGGTCCTTGCCTTCCTAAAACATACAAGTTATTCTTATATTTTCCTTTTTATTTTTAAACTAAACGTGATGCCCTAAGCAACTGCTTAATTTGCTTATAGGTTTATTTGAAATTGTGGACACTATTTAATTTAAATATAATATTGAGTGTCTTTTTATAACAAAATAGTATTCTATTATACAGGGTATTTCCTAATTGTGGTAGGAGAATTTAAGGCCGTCTTCCTGAGCCAATTAAAAAAAAGTTTATATAAACATAGGGCCGGAAATACCTTGTTTCTAAGATATATGGTGTTAAACTTGGGTATTTAGTAGTATCTTAAGTATGCCTTTTCCTATTTTAATAAGATTTGGCTGTATTATTTGTTGAAATTGGAAGTTAATTTTGCCCAAAACAAATTTTAATTAGTGAGACTAGTGGGGGCGTGGATACATCTTAGCTAATATTGTTAAAAAAATGTAAGTTACTGACTTTTTTGCAACTTTTTAATATTTTTCCAGATGAAACACCAAAAATACAATTTTTTGTTTTCTTATGTTGTTACGTAGCTTGTTTAGTTTTTCAGAAAAAAAAAAATTCTAAACTGCATTTTCCTGGACCATACAAGAAACATTAAAGCATTTTTTTCTTGTTTAAACTAGGTGTTTAACTTCTTTTTAGCAATTATGTAACCACAACAACATGAACTTAATTAAATAACGTATATATCGAGTCTAACAAATTTTACTAAAAAAGTGTTTTAAAAATTTTAAAGTGTTTTGAAAAGTTTAACATCCTATATCTTGAGAACGAAAAATTTTAGGACACATGTTTTTATTTATTTATTTATGTTTTATTTTTTTTTTTATCAAAAAGGCTTAGGAATACGCTTTCTAATTTTTTACCGCGGTTAGAACACACCCTGTTTTATTTAGTTTTAAAATTATTTTGTGCTGTCCACTATTTAAAGACTAAACTTTATTGCATTATGAAAATTTATGCCTAAAATAGGTAGCGACATCTATATTTTAAATTTGTTAACACGTCAGAGCAAAAAGCTTTAGAAAGTCGTATTCTTCTCCACGCAGGAATCATTTTAAAGAATTTAATACTGACAAAAGGGTGAATGCGCCATAAATATGTTTAGCAAGTATTGAGTGTCGGATCCGTAGGTATGTTACTTATGGTGTCGGTTAACACGGAAAAAATAGAAAACTTCATGGGGATTTTTAACCTATATGCATAAACTTTGGAAAATAGTGCTATAAGCAAACAATGAGTAATGATAAAAAAAATAATAATAAAACAATTTTAAATAGAAATGCAACCAAATATTTTAAATTAAAATTAAATAAAAAGTAATAAAAAGCAAGTTAATAAAGTACTTTTTGTTTAAGTCAAGCAATCTTTATTGATTATAATTTTGTCGCGTAAAAATATATTTACATATAAACACAACAAATAGTACTAATAGACAACGTTATTAATACAACTTATATATTAATAGACAGCCACTAAAGTTTTCAGAAGATTATACCAAATTATTTCTGAAAGCAAAAATAAGATTAGAACTTTGATTTTCATGATTTTCTATATATTCTCGGCCTTTTCTTTTAATTAATTATTTATTATAAAAAACTTGGATATGTAGAAAGTATAGAAAATTAAATAAAAATTTAATTTGTCAATCTACACATTTACTACAGCGTGGCAGATTAATGTATCAAAGGACACCTTGTACCCAGTGAAGAAGTGGCGCATTTACCAAAAGGCTGAGTAAGCTGAAGCCTATGGCGGCGTTTTTAGGGGGCGGAAGACGTAGTTTAGCTAAATAAAATTGGTACTTAATAAATAATTTAGTGGATGATTTCCAATTTTATTTACTACGTAGAATTGAAAAGAAAAAACAAGACGAGGCCGTTTTTTTTTTTTTTAAATTATTTTTATCGGAAAAAAGGTAAACAAAGGGGCGGCGAAAATAAAATAGCCTACGGGCGGCAAATTTGTAAATGCGCCTCTGCAGTGAAGTACCTCCACCCGTATACATGGCCGATCGAAAAAAATATCCATCAGAAATGTTCGAGCAGGCGGGTGAGTTAATAAACATGCTAAACAGTGTATATTTCACTAATCTGACAATTTAAAAAGTGGCGTTGGAGAAAGCGAAGGGCTAAAATGTTGTAAAAAAACTTAATTTTGACATTATCAAGCGTGGCTTTTTTATATAAAAAATAATAATTTAAGGATAACGAAAAATATCAGGATGTCCGCTATTTAATGGTACACAGAAAAACCACAAATTCATTTTTGTCAAAGTTTTAAGATGTAAACCAAACATACCTATATGTAAAAGTTGATAATAAGGAAGATACATGGTATTAAAGTGAAAAAATATATATTTTTTCGATATTTTTTAATATGTTTTCAATATTCTAGTAAAACTTGATATCAAGGGTTTTTTAACATAAGCTATTCAGATCTGACAAAAAAAAATATATATAAATTACACTGTAAAATTTGGAAGCTTTTAAAAAATTAAATAGTGTAGTCCGCATCCTCTAAATTACACATAAAAATTGCAACCCAATGGGTCTCTGTGAGGCCGGAGTAAATTCCCATTTAGCATCGTGGTACAAATATTTAAACAATTTACACAAATATATCATTCATTATCAACAAATATAAAAAAACATTTTTATAAAACAATTGAAATTTATAATTTCTAAAATCATTTTAAGTATGTGAACTATACATTTACATAGACTTTAACTGCTGAGTCAGATTCTGTTAGAGATCCAACCGAGTTACATCGACAACTCCACATGATTATTATGATTAAAGTTTTTTTTTAATATTGCTAAAGTGTTCAATGTTTAGATTTGAAATTATAGAGGGCAGGGGAACTCCCTTTTTAACCCTTCACCCCTAAATTCGCCTTTGTAAATGGGTATTTTACCTAGAAATCATTACATAGCCACCACCCCTTGGCTTGTTTTCCTGATATTAAGGCGAAGGTAAATACTATATTTATATTTTGTTCATATTTACGAGAATTTAGAATTGTTTTATTTTTACAAAAAAAAAAAAGTGGTAATTTTTTTACTTTACCTGTGTATTATTTTTTTAAAGTGTATAAATTTAGAAATACTTAATTGGTTTGTATATTTTTAATTATAAAGCTTTTGTTCTAAACGCAACTTTTAAAATACTGTAAAGCCATTTTGGATTTAGTCTTTAATCAACAAATATTAATATGAAACTAAACCCATATAATTGGTGGACATAGCTATTATATGGAAAAAATATACTTTTTTAACGCAGTCTAAACATACTTGAGAGTGACTGTTAGAGATTAAAAATATATTCTAAAGGAAAATATTCAGACAATTTGCACCCGGTATATTCAATTAAAATTACAATTTTTGTTTTTTTTTATTACGCCAATATTTTTTTAATGGTGTATAGGGCATAGGACTAAAATGATATTTGCACACAAGATTTAAACACCTCTAAGAAGCTACCCTGTTGCTTTTAAATTAAAGTTAAAAAATCCTAATTAATGTAGCTTTTTTCTAATTGACATTACACAAAAGTTGATTATGGTCATAGTAAATCGACATTTTTGCAAGTTTTAATTCGATTTTGATAAGAATTTTAATTTTAATATTAAGCATTGTAAAGAGGTGTTAATAAAAGTTGTATTTTTTGTACAAATTTGTATTTTATTAGTGCTTTTAGAAAACCAAGGTAATAAATCAAATAAATATTCTTAGTTTGGGAAAAGTACCAATTGTCTTCGCAAAAGTTATTATTGTGTAATTTGAGAGTTTTATTTCATTGTATTTATTTACAATTTAAAAGTAGGTTAGGACATAAAAGAAATTTGTCACTTATAACGAAAAAAGTGCGTACCTATTTGAACAAAAGAAGAACTATTAAAGCAATTTCTAATGTTTTTAAAACAATTTAATTAATTGAATAAATTACTATAATTTTATTGGTAATCTAACAATATTTTATACAAGCCAGAATGTTATGGTCTGTTTAGTCTTTTAGTTTTTAGTATGTATTAGATTTTTTTGGAAGAGGAAAGTGACCAAATATGAAATAGTATCCCTAATATGGAATACCCGCATGACTTGTAGGGCAAAAAAGTGGTAAAAATCCGGTTAGACGGAAAAAACTTGCAAAAATTCGTTCGGGCCTGTAGCTCAGTAACCGTGCAGTAAAGGACCACAGTTATAAGGACCTTTATTGGAGATAATTAAATTTCTTATCTTTTTGTAAAACATATTTCTTGGTGTTACGTACCGTTCACGATTTATTAGATAATTACTGTTTGTTTATTAACTTTTTTACCAATATCTCTTATAAAAATTGCTCACACAACAAATTGATATTATCCCAACTTTTAAATGGGTACATTTGCTACAACTATTTTTTTTTGCTTTAAAATTAACATTTTCAAAGTTATGTTAATTTTAAAAATTCTACGCATGGGCGAGTAACGCCACCTGGTCCGGTATACGTCATCCAACATCTGGCCAGGTATTACGCTATGCGTACTTATTTCTTATTAACCTTATACTCAGTTAAACATTGAATGCGTTTTAACTTCGAAAATATTAATTTAGTAAAAAAAAGTTTATAAAATTGCATCAAATTAAATGTTTTATTATAAGCAATTTATTACTTAAACAATTATTGGAAGAGATATTGGTTAAAAGGTTAATAAACAAACAGTAATAATCTTACAAATCGTTAATGGTAAGTATTACGAAAAAGAATATTTAACAATAAAGATGGGAAATTTAATTGTCTATAATAAAGGTCTTTATAATTTGCGGCTTCAAGTGCACGGTTACAAAAATACAGGCTCAAACGTTTTTTATAAAATGGCGGCACTACCGTTCGCCATATTTGAGTGTATTTTGTTGCATATAGTTATGTTTTTTATGTCATATCTGTGTCGGCTTTTAGTCTGACTTCTAGTCACCTGACGGCGAAATGCAGCGTCATGGCCAACTACTCTATATTTACCTGTGCTGACAGAATTTTTAAAATGGATAAATAATAAATTTTTATTATTTCGAAAACAATAAATTTTTGAAATAGACATTCTGATACAAACTTACTTCTATTTCTAATGTTTAATAGGATTGGGTAATAAAAGATAGGGAAAGCTATTAAAAAAAATACTTTTAAGGTTTCTGTCAATATAATTTTTAACGAATATTTTTGACAACCTTCTATTTATTAATTGTTAAAATATTAATACAATCTACCAAAGCAGGTCTTTCTCAACAAGGAATATATCCCCAATTCCTTTTAAAGGATAAATTTATCGTTTTTGACATAAAATAAAAAGTAAGTAAAAAAACGGTGGAACTTAGGTTCAGTTCACTTGACAATAACTTCCTGTAAAACCGAAAGCGCAAGATTTGTCAAAATATTTAAGTCGTATTTCCCCACTCACTTTATTGTGTTGCCCAATTTAATTTTTTTAAAGCCTACTTTTCAAAAAATCGATTGCAGCTGTTCCCGGTGGTATACCCTGTATACGAAAAGAACGTTCTCAAGAATTATTTCTTTTTACATGTTAATAGTGCTAAAACACTAAAAGTAATTGTCTTTTTAATAAAAACTATCACCGTTAAAAAAAAAAACTTGATATGGGTATGGGTTTTTGTAGCACCTCTAAGTAAAAACATTTAGCAATTATGCAATTCACTAATTACGTACACCTTGCACTTTCATAGGTGTTTACCCAAATAATTAAATAAAAGAATAAAAATACTCCAAATTCACGTATCGTTACCTCGAAAAATGGTTTTCCGGGTCCGACATTATTTTTAACCAAAACATAGAAAACATTATAAACAGAACCGTATTAAAAACAAAATAATAAAGAGATATTTGGAAATTAAGTGTTTGCTATAATAAAACTGGGTTAGAGCAATATTTATTAGAGAAAAGTCGCCTAATATCGGGTAGGTTCCTAATTTCGGGCAGTGCCTTATTTGTTAAATTTCTGTTTCTATCTACTGCAAAGTAGTCCCAATATACCGGCACAAATACCAATTGAAACCTGTAAAAGTTTTACGGCCTAGTAAAGTAAATTTTGATGAACCACCTCATTATGTATTAAACTATATAGCCAAGTTTTTAAGACTTTGTCATAAATCTGAAGATATGCTGTACGTTGGTTAGGCGGATTCATTTATTGGTATTTATGGTCTTTTTTGTTGGGTACACGCCGCAAGTCTATCTGAAAAGAATAGGACCGCTTTGGTTCTGGTGCCGGGTTATAGCGAGCTGACCATGTTTAGCTCTATTAACTCCTATAAACTGGTCGGATGCCTAAAACAAAATAAAGAAAAACCCCAAAAAGCCCAAAAAATTCCAATTAAAAACGACGTTTCGGTGGCAAGTCTGCCACCGTTGTAAAGTTAAAATTAAATAAGAAAATTAAAATAAAAACTTAACTAATATTTAAGTTAAAAATTAATATCATTCATGACGAATGAAAAATATTTTTTAAGGATCTTTAAAAACTTTTTTTTACATATTATATGTCTCTTACTAATAGTTTCGGTAGTAGTAGGTATTATTTTCATGTTACTCATCTAAGGCACAGAAGTTAGTTCTTAAGGGAAGCTATATTTTAAAACTATTAAAAAGACACATATACAAATAAGGTATATTCTTAAACATCTTTAAAATGTCTTTTTAGTGGTGATTTTATTTAAAGAGTTTTTTATTAAAAAAAGAAACAAGTTTGTCTTTTAACTCCTAGGTAAAAATCCCTTTACTTTGTAACTTATATCTTATTTCTATCTCTTATAACAAAAAAGTTATTAGTGCTTGGCCAAAAATCTTGATATACACTCTGTATATCTAACATGAAAAAGTTAATCATAATTTATTTTTATCCTTAATTAATTAATTTAAAAATAAAGAATGTGCAAGCAGCTTTGTTTAACCTTTTTTTTTTTTTGGTTCAGAAAATAGTTATTTAATTAAGAACTAATGTTTTATTAGCTCTTTTTTATAGGTTAGATTGCCGTCGTATTGTACTTTGTTAAAGTAAATTATAAAATAATTGATATTTTAATAATATACTTTGTAAATGTTAATATTATTTTCTCAAATAACACAAAATGTGTACTATGGCCACTACTGGAGCAAAGGGAGGCAAGATTTAATTTTATTATAATTTTTTACTAAACTAAAGTCTAAAGCTTAAAATTTTCATAATTCCATTATAATAATAATACACTAATGCCGTCATTAATTCATATTTTGTTATTCCATACTTTGTTTAAGTTACTTCCTTGTAAAATTTACAAAATTGCTTAAAGTGACTAAAAACTGTACTTAATTTTTGTTACTCCAGATTTTTTTATGCAAAGCTGTTAAAAAATTGTTAAAATACGTACCTGCTTAAGACCATTTTGTTAAATTACCCACAAAAGTTTATATAATTCCTTCAAGACTACAATCTTCTTTTATATCGTTTTACCTTTGATCTTAAAAGCAGTGTTGATCAAATTAAAAAAATCGTTTTTGTGTTATTTATTTTTGAAAATATTAATGTGTCTAATTTTTAATGTTAAGTTATAAAAAAATAATAAAATAAAATAAAATTTATGTTGCTAGTTCTTTAATATTATTTTTTTTTAATTATAAAAACGACCTTTTATCTTCGTCGCAAAAATAATATGTCATGGAAAATCCTTCTTTCGTTTTCTGTCTGTGCGTCCGTGTTTCTAGTATCAACTCGAGGAGCAACCTGGAAAAGAAATGGAAAAGAAAATTATTCTGAGAACAGGATTCAAGGGCTTTCACTAAGTAACCGTATGGGACGCTGTAAGTTAAAATTTATGTAAATAATAAACTTCCTGAAATACTTTAAAGATAAAAGTTGTAATATTTAAAAAGCCGTATCTCACAGGGTTTTAAAAATAATTTACTTTTACTTATATCGGTTAGCTTCCAAGTAGTAAGAATATAAAATATATGTGGGTCCATTTTTCGCACTTATAATTTTACGGCAGCTTAATGCACTAAAAACGTTAGAAGTTTAAGTTTTTATAAGTTACACAACATACAAAATAACTATATACAGGGTTAGTAAAAAGACCAGAACGATGGATTATCTCACCAACCGTTAAATATAAATGAACCAAATTTTGTACCAAGGGGTGTAGTTTTTCCTGTGGGTTAGAGAATTTTAAAATTTTAAATAAAATACCCTATTATTTATTATTGTAATTAATTGCTTAAAACATGCATGACCTGATATTATCGTTTCTTTGCTCTTGTCAATTTCGAAGATATGGCATCAAGCTTATATACAGAAATGACCCGGTATGGTTAAAAACGATCCAACCGAAATTTGTTAAAATTAGTTCGGGGAGTAACTGGACATTATAAAATCAGAAATTGCATTTGCGATGTTTTATTATTAAAGCATGATGCCATATCTCCGAAATTAACAGAAGTAAAAAAACGATAATATTAGGTCATAAGCAATTGATTACAATAAAAAAAAATAGGTTATTCCATTTAAAATTTCCTAACCTACAGAGGAAACTATAAACTTGTCAACCTTACAAACACAATTTTTAAATTCTTCATGTTCAATTATTCTTTGGCACAAAATTTGGTTCATATATATTTGACGGTTGCTGGGATAATCCACCGTTCCGGTTTTTTTTACTTACCCTGAATAGATATTTTTTCTGTGATTACACTTTCTCTTAAAAGAACTCGTAGCAATTTAAAATTGTCTAAATAAATTATATTATTATCATTATGTCTTAAAATATCTTTTTTTTTTAATTTCCAATATTTAATGTAAACAAATATTTGTTACTTTATAAAGTCATATAGAGGGTGTTTACTAACTACGGTACGAAATCAATAATACTAATAAACCCTATATCGTTATTAGAAATAATTTTAATGGAAAATGGAAGTAGAAAATACTTGATGTAATCCAGATACACAGTCAAATTGCTTCTAAAAACGGAAAGATAAAAAGCCTCAAATCCAGAATCAGCGTTTAAGAGCTTTTGACTGGAAGACTCAAAATAACCATTTACTGATTAGTAGGGAAGAACATTTTACAAGTTGCATATTTTGCTTATTTTATGCAAAAAAATAGGTTTTTGCATGTTTTTCAATAAGTTGACATTAAATGCATATTTTACACAAAAATATCCTCAAATTTTTTCAATATGGGGAAACTGGTTGGAAGCGGCACTTTTTTATTACAAACATTTTAGTGGCATAAAACAGTTAATTACTGGATTTCTCTGATGAAAATTGCCAAGAACTTCTTGATGCGAAACATTTGATATTGATATTGAAAATAAATTACTGCCTCAACAACTAGCATTTATTCAGAGCAATTATACTTTTGTTTTAGATATTATTTTAAATTTGAAATCAAATAAGTTGTTCTTAGTAGAATCTTTTTTTAATCCACTACAGACATCTGTTAATAGTGATAGTGGTATTATTGGGAGAAAAATAATATAAAAACTTAAAAATGTAATAGACAAAAATGAAAGATATTTATTTTTATTAGATGTGGTTAAAATAAGGTGACTTTAAAGAGAATTTTAATATAAATACAAGTTCACTAAGTGGTTTAAAAGAATACCCAGCAAACACTATTTGCCGGCAATGTACATTTTTATATTGGCATTGATGGTAAAGCATTGGCAATTGGTGGCAATATTATGCCAACATCTAACACGTATTAAAAAGTCAACCCTAAATAAACACTTAATTGCCAATAAATTTTACATGCAGGCGAATTGCCGGCAAGCATACAAAAATGGCGGCATACCAATCCTGATTAAATAAAGCATGCCTTTTTGTTGCGGGCAAATAATTATTCGATTTTTGAAGGCAAATCTTCAACCCATATTCATACTTTTCAAACCGTATTATTAACATTGGTATTTAACTAACATTAGAGCAATTATTTTGATCTATTCTATTTATAATGGCAGCTAAACAACATTATTTTATGTTTTTTTACCTAATTTAAAGGAAATGGCCTTTTCATAACATTTTATTGTTAAAAATCATGCAAATAAAAATTAGGTCAAACAAAATGTTTATTATGTATTTTGGAGCGAATAAAAATAAAATGATGGTAAAATTAGCTACGTTAATTTCGACCGAAGGTGACCGCTTTGTGCATTTGTTTTCTACGTGATTTTCTAGCTTTTTAGTTTATTTTTTAAAGAAAAGAGTTTTTAATAGACATAATTAAATGTATTCATTACCTAATAAGTGTGTGTTGTGTCATTAATTGGTGATGGCTAGTCGAGAAGGCAAGATATTTAAGTAGACTGTTAGGATCTGTAAACATTTTGTTTAAAACCTTATTAAAAGATTTAAAGACGTGTTAATAAAAATATTATATATATTTAATAGTTTTTTGACATACCGATAGATGGCGTAAAGGACAATAAACTACTACGTTTCTGCAATATCTTCGCTATTTATCGCCTAAACCGTACCCATTAGACAAAAATAATTCGAGAGCGGTTTGCGGTAGGTGATCTCACTTAGCTTTGAAAGAAATATCTTCGGCTAGTGTAAAAATCTGCATCTTCAAGTTGGACAGTGTTCCGAGAGATGCTACTTTGCATTGCAAGGAAATTGCATGCAGTAAGGAGTTTTTTCCTATTTTAATTTTCAAATAAAATATCGCATCATTTTAGCTTTAAAAAAAAGTATATGCGACAATTTTCGTCAATAAGACGTCAGCTTGCTGCTTGGGAGTATCTGCATTTGCCCACTCTCGTGTCTTTTTGTTATCTTTTTGCCAATAACTTATTAATAATGGATGCCATCATCCTAAATGTATTTTTTTATCATAACTTATTAATGACGGATGCCATCACATTATCTGCAACACGTGGCCTAATAACGGACAATTGCCCACTTTCGCGTCTTTTTGATACCTTTTTGCCAATGCCTTGCCATTAAAGAGTGTTGGCAATGCCAGTAAATTAAATGTACAACGCCGGTAAAAAATGTTATATGGGTATGCTCCAATCACGTCTGTTGATGTAGAACGAAGCTTTTTTATTTACAAATAATATGTACGCAAACCTAAGACATAAGAATTTAGTGAAAAATTTTAAAAAGCTTTTATTTCTTTATTGTTTTTTAATTATAATAATTATTAATATTTATATTTAGTTTCATCTTTCTGTAAATACCATTTTGGTAACTGTTTATCCCTTTTATATTGCTACTACTTATACATTTTTATTACTTACTTGTTTTTTTTAGAACAAAAATATTTGCATTTAATTAAATATTTTATGCCTATCTTCGTAAAACTTACATTTATATGCGCATATTCTTAGCTTTACTTTTTGTGTTTATTTGCTCATCTCTACTGATACGTTTCTAATTGCTTTTACAGAATACGCCTTCATATTATCTTTTTGTTAAGTAAAATTAAGAGGAACATAAATGTACTTTAGCTTTAATAAAAAATAAGGTCCTAGGACTAAGTCAAATATTTTCACAGGATAAATCCCTGTAAAAGAAATGATTATTGTGTTTCTATAATAGTTTTAAATTGGGTCCTTAGCATGGGCGTAGCCAAGTACCGGCAGGGGGTGCAGCTGTCCTCCTAGCCATAAGCATTTTTTTTGTAGATATTAAAATTATACGCAGATTTAAAGACTCTGCAGCGATAAATACAAGGTTGGCACGTTAGTATATCAAAAGAATTTTAAACAATTTAGTAACTCGTAGGTGGTATTAAAACTTATTTTAAAAACGGGGTCGCGACATTCGGCCATATAGCTTTGACGTGTTAT
>JACEGR010003062.1:0-113128 GCA_014170235.1 Listronotus bonariensis | reverse complement strand
ATTATGTCAAAAAATGTCCACTATAATTCGCTCCAGGGTACCCCAGGCATGAGAAAATTTTTTCCGATAAATACTTGTGTTGTCATGGTAACGCAACCAAAACTACACATTTAATTCGTCAAAAAACAGTGGTGTGGAATTTTCATTTTAATTTCAACATTGAATAACTTTGAAAGGAATGAATCTATCGAAAAATGTTAAAATACATTTTTTGTAGAGCATAAAATTTCCCTTAAGAATCATTATTTGTTTTTATAAAGATATTGATATTTATGGTAGTTTAAAAAATCCAAAATCTAAGTGACAAAATTTAAAAAAATAATTAATGTTGAAGGAGAGATTAGCAGAAAGCGACTTGTTGTACGGGCATTTACTAAGAGAGCTTTTTTCTTCAAGAATATGAATTGGTCGAAGGTTCAAGAGCAACTGATTACGAGATTGTGTTTAAAAATGCAACAATTTTTGGTAATTTTCTAGAAACCTGCGGCAACTCCGATTTTGACGAAATTTGGTATACGGGGTTTTTAAGGCGCTGATCACAAATCTGAATTTTTTGGCGGAAACGTTTCGTTCTTAAGACATTTATCATCAGACTTGAATTTTAAACTAATCCTATTTTTACAATATTTCCCCTTCTTTTGCAGACAATTCTTGATTGAAAGCTAAAGTAGCACACAATATTTGATTTTCACCTTTTAAAACCCCGTTTTTACGTATTTTACATTATTTTTGCATTAAATTGCATAGCTACACTTTGAATCATTTCAATCCCAGTGTGCCATGAAGCCCTCTGTGAATGTATGGTTGCCGCATTATCAAAGAAAAGCCACGCAATTTAATGAAAAATAATGTAAAAACGTAGAAAAACGGGGTTTTAAAAGGTGAAAAGCAAATATTGTGTGACACTTTAGCTTTAAATCAAGAATTGTGTGCAAAAAGAAGGGGGAATATAGTGAAAATAAGCTTAGTTCAAATTTTAATTTTGATGATGAATATCTCGAGAACGAAACGTTTCCGCCAAAAATTCTTCCAGATTCGTGATCAGCGCCCAAAAAACCCCGTATACCAAATTTCGTTAAAATCGGAGTTGCCGCAGGTTTCTAGAAAATTACCCAATTTTTGAAAAATAATAATTTTAATTATGCACCTCTTGATGTTAATAATAAGGGATGAAAATTTCAGGATATTTTTTCTTTCGTCGTCATAAACAATATTTTTACAGTACCGATAGAAAAAAATTGTTTAAATTTATTTTTTTGGCCCAGTCTAGTATCTTACTTTTAAAACTCCTAAGTTATTAAATTTTTTCCCATGCCAAATGTCCTTGTTCGCCCTTTCCGTATATCCTCGATGTCGTAATGGTGGTAAGTCCCATACCGTCACCAACAAAAAGAATGACATTTTTGGCAGTGTTTGTATTCAACTGTTTTTTCAACGCCTTTGCTAGCTCATCTTTTCCTAGTTGTTTCCAGTAGGCTTGATCTATAAACAAATATGTCAAATTTGACACGTAACATTGTAAGGCAAGAATTGGTATTTTGACTCGACTCAGTTTTTAGTAGGGCTGGCAAAAACCGGAAAAAAGCAAAACTGGTTAACCGAATATTAAAAAACCGGTTTTTAAAACCGAAAAACCGGAAACCGTTTTCTTTTAATACCGGTTTTTAAAACCGAAAACCGGAAACGGTTTTCAAAACCGATACACCGAAATATCTATTATTTCATTTTCTTCTTTTTCTTTTATTCTTGAAATAATTTTAAAGACCAAAAAAAAGTCCTCACTTTAATTTCTTTCCATTCTACCTACTAAATAAAATTTTGCCACTCCCTAAATAACGTCTACCGCCCCCTAAATAGAAGAACCGCTTTTCGATTTTGGATCGATTATCCAAAAAACCGGTATTCGAAAACCGATTATCCGAAAAACCGGTATTTGAAAACCGCTTTTTAAAACCGGTTAACCGATATTCGAAAACCGGTTTTTCAAAACCGGTTAACCGGTATTCGAAACCGGTTTTCAAATACCGGTTTTCGGTTTTGGCCAAAACCGGTTAACCGAAAAACCGGTATCGGTTGCCAGCCCTAGTTTTTAGTATTGGGTAAACTAAAAGTCGCAAGAATTAATTGAGGGGCTATTTTCAAAGTGTATAATCTTCAAAATTACATTTTTATGTTATATCTAAAAACCGTAAGCCGATTTGTCTCCCCCGTGGCGCAGTGAACAGAGCTTTGATCTTTAAAGACAGAGGTCGCCGGTTCGATTCCCAGCCGGAGAGACATTTAGGTAGTAGTTATTTAAAAATAACGACCGTGGTGGCACTACCGCGTTGTCTAAAAAAGGTGCTGTGAAATGCATAATTGCATGTTTCAGTGCTTGGACAACGTTGACGGAACAGGAGAAACGATGGGTTAAACATCTAATAACCCGACACCCACGGTACTCTGATATTTAGGCATATGCCTTCGTGGGATGTCAAACAAACAAAATTTTCACTATATACTCCGATTTCAACGAAATTTGGTATGCGGGGGTTTTTGAGGCGCTGATCACGAATATAAAGAATTGTTTGGCGGAAACGTTTCGTTATTGAGATAATCATCATCAGACTTGAAATTTAAACTAATCCTATTTTTCCTATATTTCCCCTTCTTTTGCACACAATTCATGATTTAAAGCTAAAGTGTCACACAATATTTGATTTTTACCTTTTAAAACCCCGTATTTCTACGTTTTTTACATTATTTTTGCATTAAATTGCGTAGCTTTTTTTGATAATACGGCAACCGTACATACACATAGGGCTTCATGGCATACTCGGATTGAAATAATTTAAAGTATAGTTTTTCCAAAAAAAAAAAACGGGGTGAAAATCAAATATTGTGTGCCACTTTAGCTTTAAATCAAGAATTGTGTGCAAAAAAAGGGGGAATATAGGAAAAGTGGGATTAGTTTAAATTTCAAGTCTGATAATAATTATCTTAATAACAAAACGTTTCCGCCAAAAAATTCGTGATATTCGTGATCAGCGCGCCAAAAACCCCGTATACCAAATTTCGTTGAAATCGGAGTTGCCGCAGGTTTCTAGAAAATTATCAAAAGTATAAATGGAGATTGTACATTGTATTTCGTTTACCTTGAAGTTGGCGCGAACCCTAAAAAAATAGAACAACTGATTGCACAATCTCGATCTTATTTGTTTTGGAGGTACAGAGTGTTTTTCAAATTTTGTCAATTTGGCAAGGCGCTTGTAACTCGCTTGATATAAGAGACAGAAAAAAAGTGCAAATAAAAAGTTGACTTTTATTTAAAGCTGTTTTTACAGTTTGAAAGTTTTTTGCATGCAATTTATTCTTGCTGCAATTTTTGAATCTGCGCACGCGCATTTTTTAATTGCTGAAAAGTGCGCGTGTGCAAGAAATCTTTCAAACTGTAAAAACAGCTTTAAAGTTATAACACAAAGTTCGTGTATTTTTTTTAATACCACATTTGAAATTTTAGACACACTTTAGGTACATATATCATCATAAAGCCATCTGTAATATTTTTGAGACATTTCATTATTTTTGTTTATAATTTGTATTTTAAACGAAGTGACTAGGGGCACGTTGATGTGCCGCGATTATTTTTTACCGGGCACGTGTATGACGTCACTACTGAGCGTGCCATTTTTCATCATCAAAGTTGAAATTCAAACTATCCTTAATTTGGCTATATTCCGCCTTCCTTTTGCACAAAATTCTTGATATAACACTAAATTGGCATACAATATTTTATGATCATCCTTAAAAACCTCTTTTTAGTTATTTTACACGTTTTTTTATTAAATTCTATTTTTTACGCCCAAAACGCTGCAACCATGCATACACCTATGTGTATAGTGGTTTCAAACATGGCGACTTGATTTAAAGCAAACCTTTTATTATATTAATAAAGAAAGGCTTATAATCAGTTAAAAACAGGTTTTTAAAAAAGTTTTTTAATGTAAAATAAAATATTGTGTGCCACTTTAGTGTTATATCAGGAATTTAGTGCAAAAAGAAGGGAGAATATAGTAAAAATAAGGATAGTAGACAGTAGTGACGTCATACACGTGCCCGGTAAAAAATAATCGCGGCACATCAACGTGCCCCTAATCACTTCGTATTTTAAAAGTTTTCACGTCTTAAAGCCTAAAATTATAACCAACAAAAACATCACAATTTAACTAGAACTAGACGAATACGGTTAGCAAGAAAATTTGACTTAGAATACCGTTACTAAAATTAAAAGTATCCTTAGACTATTCACAAAGGATAAAAGGTCATTGAAAGTATCGAACCATCAAAGTCGGTCTATATAAGGTCACGACATTCGGCCATATTGCTTTGACGTGTTATGACGTCACATCTCCCATTTTTCGGCCATGTTGTTCAGTGCCGGAGATATACAGTTTATTGTATTAGTAGAACAACCGTTTACACAACAGTTTTTTATTGTTATTAAGTTGTAAATTCTTTTACTTTAAATAAAAAACATTTGGAATTACATCTTTCAACAAATATCACTTCTAAAACAATGCAAAATGAAATGCGCAAATTCTAGACGCCACTGGATTGATATGCAGCTTTGATTTTTACCCAGTCTTGCCAACTTTTCTCCGAGAAGTGCCCTTCCTTGCGTCCCCGACCTCGAACCGCCTAAAAGTTAAGGATATGTCGCAACCTTATAAATATAAACTAACCTTGTCGAACCATAATGTTTGGGAGAGAAAAATACAAACCTTCAATTCCTCGGCTATCTTTAAATACACTAATCAGACTCACTATAAACACAATGACGCAAAAATTGTTCCACATATTAAGTACACACCAACAGTTTTTATCAAATTATCGTTTTATTTAACCTTAGTACTTGTTGTTTTATTGGCACTGTTAACTTTAAGCTCGCGGTGTTCTTATTGTAGATGAGTACCTATTTTAAAATTCAAACACAACTTGATACTTTCGTATGACAATTTCATTTTAAAAGCTGAGTCATTTAGATATAGAGAATACAAATGTGATTATTATTAAATTTTAATAGATAGTGTTATGGTGCTAATTAAGGCATTGATAGGATGATGTGAAACCTCATTCTAGCCATTCCCTTGTTTAGAAATGTCTTTATTATTTTAAACATAAAATTATTTTAATGACCAGTGGCGTATACAGGGGTACTAAGGGCTAATGGCGACCATCTCTGTGGCAGAAGCATGTCGCTGCCTTGTATTGTATTGTATTGTAGTGAATGGGGACGTTCGGCTTAAGCTAGCCCTTCTCCCACTTCGACCAAAAAGGATCTTTTGTGGATACCCTACATTAGTTAATCCCCTTGATTCCTAAACTCTCAGAAAATGTGATGGCATCCATCATTAATAAGTTATTCTGAAAAAATGCATTTAGGATGATGGCATCCATCATTAAAAGGTTTTGGCAAAAATATGCCTTTTAGATGATGGCAATACATTATTGTTTTCCTAATGACAATAAAATGTATTTTTACCGTCCAGGAACTAAAATGTGCATAAATAATGCACATGCATAATGTGTGTTTATGTACAGGGTGTCCCATATAAAATTAAATACTGTAATTTTGGAAAAACCATAAGAGATACAATAAAAATACTAAAAAATACATTTCACTGAACAACTTCTGCATTTAACTTTTTCTTGTATCTCTTATGGTTTTTACTAAATTATAGTATTTAATTTTATATGGGACACCCTGTACATAAACACACATTATGCATGTGCATTATTTATGCACTTTTAGTTCCCTGGACGGTAAAAATGCATTTTATTGCTTTTAGGAAAAATAATGTAATGCCATCATCTTAAAGGCTATTATTTTTGCCAAAACCTTTAATGATGGATGCCATCATCCTAAACGCATTTTTTTCATCATAACTTATTAATGTTGGATGCCATCACATTTTCTGCAACACGTGGCCTAATAAGGGCCAAATGCCCATTTTGTTGTCTTTTTGATACCTTCTTTCCAATGCCTTGCCATTAAAGAGTGTTGGCAATGCCAATAAGTTAAATGTATAACGCCAGCAAAAAATGTTGAAATGGAAAGTATTTGACTTGTATTCAAACTTTCTTTTTAAAAGGTAAAAATATTTTTTATTCAGAGGGTGTCTTTGAGGGAATATTGCTTTTCATATTAAACATCAGATTCCGCAATTTAATAAAAAATTAATTTAAAGCTCGTATAAGAATAAAAATGACGTGAATGCGAAATAAGGGAATAAGATTAAACGATGAAAATATCAGTATTGTTCGAATTGGTAATCTGTTTTTGATGTTGGTCCGGAAAAGTAAAATAAAAAGTTTCTGACTGTTTCGCTAGAGTGTTTTACCATTTTTCGTTCATGACATTTATTCATTTGTTTTTTTTTTTTTTTTATCTTTGGACAAACCACGAAGGCTAAAAGCCTAAATACTAACGTACCGTGGATGTCTTAAGCGAGGTAAGAGGGAGTTTGTTGACACGGGACTTAAATACTTGAAGATTTGGGGGAAGGAAAAACCTCCGCGGGCAGCAGGTTCCACAATCTAGCAACTCTAGGGATAAAAGAACGAACAAAGTGAGAAGTTCGGGGCCTGTCCAGTTGGACCGTATAGGGATGCATACGCGCGGAACCACGATTTTCTCTGTTGGGAACCGTGAGTGGAGGAACTATACTGGTCAATTCTTCAGAGCAGAAGCCATGGAAGTACCTATAAAAAAGCGATAAGTCGCCCACAGCCCGACGATGGGCAAGAGAGGGAAGCCTTTCTGTAAGTGAAGGATCATTAATGAGACGAATAGCTCTTCTTTGAATAGAATCAAGAATGCTCAGGGTTGTTGGGGACGCCATGCCCCAGATATGAGAACAATATTCCAAGGGAGGTCGGATTTGGGAAACATATAAAGTGTATAAATTAGAAGCGGAAAAATACTTTTTAGCTCGAAAGAGAAATCCAAGCTTTTTGAAGCTGCCGTGGCTATAGATACAATGTGTTTATGCCAGTTAAGGTTACTTTCAAATGTGACGCCCACGAGATTGAAGGTGTCTTTGCTCTGTAGAACTTGGCCGCTCATAAGTAGAGGATGAGTATTTGATGACTCTTTTCGCGACAAGGAACATGACTGTGTTTTGGATGCATTAAAATGGACGAGATTTTTGGCGCCCCAATCCAATATTAAATTAAGATCCTGAGAAAGAGATATCTGCATCGCTCTGCGTTTATTTTCCAAGTCAGGTTTAGTGATGGGTTTAGGAACCTGAAAACTGGAGTGAAGGGTACTATCGTCGGCGAAACTATGAATGGAATTAGTTGTGGACGAGAGAAGGTCGTTGATGTGAAGAAGAAACAATGTTGGTGCCAGAACTGAGCCCTGAGGGACTCCAGCATTTATTTGGTGAAAGCTTGAAGAATGGCCGTCCACAATAACTGATATACGTCGATCAGATAGATAACTAGAGAGCCAAGTACAGAGTTTAGTTGAAAGACCATAGGAGGGAAGTTTATTAAGAAGTGCGGCATGCCAGACCTGGTCAAAAGCTTTGGATATAGCAAGAGCAACGATCTGGGACTCACCTAAAAACTCAAGAGACTTATTCCAACAGTGTGATACGAAGGAAAGAAGATCTGCTGTAGATCTTTTGTGGCGAAATCCATACTGCCTGTCGTGCAAAATTTTTTTTTGTGAATTTCATTCACGAAATTACCAAGCAACAAACTTTCATACAATCAAAATATTTTGCCAGCAAATTTTCTCTCTTATGATATTATACAGGGTGTTTATTTAGACACTTACCACTCAAGTTATCTGCGAAAAGAGACATACAATCATATTTATGATGTATGTTAAGCCCTTCCTGTTAAAAGACACGAGCCGCCACTGGCATTTGAATAATAATTAGTGTAATTAGATTAACTATATTACCTGGTTAATATCTAAAGCTTTAATTTGGTTGATAAGAATTATAGCAAATATTTACAGATTTTTTTGTAGTTAATTAGTAGATTCACTTTTTTTTACCCGGATTTTACCACAGTTTTTCTTAAGTATAAACTTTTTATTGTAAGCTTGGACTGAAAACAGAAATTAAACAGAAAACCAAAGCTATTATAATATACTGAAACACATAATATATCTGAAAAAGGGGAATCACTCATTATTTTTTCAGTTGGTTTAATGATAACAGTGTTGTTATTTTAAGAAATTTGATTATTTACAAATGTAAAGCAGGTTGTTTGTGGTTTTAAGTAAGCATTAAAGGCAATTTTAAAATACAGAGTGTTCGTCTGCATTTTGATTTTTACGTAGACTTTGCCCGTAGGTACCCATATAACATTTTTTGCCGGCAAGGCATTGGCAAAAAGTTATCAAAAAGACATCAGAATGGGCAATTGGCCGTTATTAGGCCACGTGTTGCAGAAAATGTGATGGCATCCATCATTAATAAGTTATTCTGAAAAAAATGCATTTAGGATGATGGCATCCATCATTAAAAGGTTTTGGCAAAAATATGCCTTTTAGATGATGGCAATACAATATTGTTTTCCTAATGACAATAAAATGTATTTTTACCGTCCAGGGAACTAAAATGTGCATAAATAATGCACATGCATAATGTGTGTTTATGTACAGGGTGTCCCATATAAAATTAAATACTGTAATTTTGGAAAAACCATAAGAGATACAATAAAAATACTAAAACAATATATTTCACTGAACAACTTCTGCATTTAACTTTTTCTTGTATCTCTTATGGTTTTTCCAAAATTATAGTATTTAATTTTATATGGGACACCCTGTACATAAACACACATTATGCATGTGCATTATTTATGCACATTTTAGTTCCCTGGACGGTAAAAAATGCATTTTCTCGTCATTAGGAAAAAATAATGTAATGCTATCATCTATAACGCATATTTTTGCCAAAACCTTTTTAATGATGGATGCCATCATCCTACATGCATTTTTTCATCATAACTTATTAATGTTGGATGCCATCACATTTTCTGCAACACGTGGCCTAATAACGGCCAATTGCCCATTTTGATGTCTTTTTGAAACCTTTTTGCCAATGCCTTGCCGGCAAAATGATGTTATATGGGTAGACTGCGATTCAGCAGTGAAAAGCCATGAGTTCTGTCTCACTTTCAAATTATTCCCCTTTTTGTTGCTCGCAAATTATTTAAATGACGCGATTAGAAAGAGATAGTTGATTGCCGTCTTTATTTCTATAACGCTTGTGGCTTCTTCTCAGCTGAATTCTACTCTACCGGCAGCCCTGACCCAAAATCGACTTTTCACTGACGACAACCAGTGCGATCTACCAAATTCATGCTTCGACGATGAAAATAATACAAGATGATGTGTGTTTCATTATTAAATTTATGCCCTATTCGTTGAATTTTATTTGATAGTCCGGGAATGTATGGTAAAAACAAAAATCTACAGAAAACCTACACATACAAATAGATACTTAAATTTTAACTCAAATCACCCAATAATGGTTAAAAAGGGAGTTGTAAAAAGTCTATTTGATAGAATTAAAGTCATTTGTTCTAATCTAAATATAAATATTGAAAAATATTATTTAAAAAATATTTTAATTCAAAATAATTATCCTCTTGATTTTATAAATAATTGTTTCCTTGAATTTGAAACTCCAGTTATAAGACAAAATCAAAATAGACCTATTACAAATTTATTTTTACCATACATTCCCGGACTATCAAATAAAATTCAACGAATAGGGCATAAATTTAATATTCGCACAATCTTTAAAACACAAAACACAATCAGATCTCAATTAACAAAAACAAAACCATACAACTTAAATGAAAATACAAAAATGTCATTTATAAAATACCTTGCGAATGCAATAAGTTTTATATAGGTGAAACTTGTAGACCATTAGCCAAACGCATAAAAGAACACAGATCATACATTAAAAACACAGAATTTCATAAATCAAAAATCTGCCAACACGCATTTGATAACAATCATAGAATAAACTGGGATGCTTCGAGCATTTTAGCAAAGGAAACTTGTTCTAAAAAACGCAAAATCAAAGAAAGTGCGTATATATATTATTAAATAAAGATAATTGTGTAGCATCAATTTCAGTTAATTTAAATAACACTTGGTTGCCTTTGCTTGATACTGAAGTATCTTCAGGAAGACTCCATGACACTATAACCAAATAAACATGTTTTGACATTTAATGTCAAAATTTTCAGAATATCCAAGAAAAAACATAAAAAATTTGAATTTTAAAGCCTGAATAATAGTAAGTTTTCATTTTTATCATTTTATTTCCTTTGTCTTGACAACGGTGGCAGATTTGCCACCGAAACGTCGATTTTTTAATTATCTTTTTACTTGTTTAAATTTTTTGGTTTTTAGTAGTTTTAACTTAATTTTGGCGTGTACCCAAAGAAGTACCATCCATTTACATTCTTTGTCTTGCCACGATCGACTGAACCAATAGTTGCGATCGACCGGTCGATCACGATCGACCAGTTGGCTGCCCATGGTATATACTATACATGGTGTCCATTTAAAACTTACCACACAAGTTATCTGCGAATAGAGACAGTTTCGCCGACGCTAGTACCCTTCACTCCAGTTTTCAGGTTATTAAACCCATCACTAAACCTGACTTGGAAAACAAACGCAGAGCGATGCAGATATCTCTTTCACAGGGTCTTAATTTATTATTGGATTGGGGCGCCAAAAATCTCGTCCATTTTAATGCATCCAAAACACAATTTTCCTTGTCGCGAAAAGAGTCATCAAATACTTATCCTCTACTTATGAGCGGTCAAGTTTTACAGAGCAAAGACACCTTCAATCTTGTGGGCGTCACATTTGAAAGTAACCTTAACTGGCATAAACACATTGTATCTATAGCCACGGCAGCCTCAAAGCTTGGATTTCTCTTTCGAGCCAAAAAGTATTTCTCCCTTCTAATTTATACACTTTATATGTGTCCCAACTCCGACCTCCCTTGGAATATTGTTCTCATATCTGGGGCATAGCGTCCCCCACAACCCTAAGCATTCTTGATTCTATTCAAAAAAGAGCTATTCGTCTCATTAATAATCCTTCACGTACAGAAAGGCTCCCTCTCTTGCCCATCGTCGGGCTGTGGGGGATTTATCGCTTTTTTATAGGTATTTCCATGGCTTCTGCTCCGAAAAATTCCGCGCGTATGCATCCTTATACGGTCCAACTGGACAGGCTCCCGAACTTCTCACTTTGTTCGTACTTTTATTCCTACCGTTTCTAGATTGTGGAACCTGCTGGCCGCGGAGGTCTTTCCTTCCCCCCAAATCTTCAAGTATTTAAGTCCCGTGTCAACAAACTCCCTCTTACCTCGCTTAAGACACCCACGGTACGTTAGTATTTAGGCTTTTAGCCTTCGTGGTTTGTCCAAAGATAAAAAAAAACGATTTGAGAAAATCGCCGTAACACGTCAAGATCTTTATTCAGGGGGAGCGTTTTTTACAAAAAATTGGATGTCGCCAGTTTAACCCTTTAACCACTAGGGCCACCATCCCAAACCGTAAAATATAAAGTCAATATCTTAATCTACAACAAAATGGCGGTACTTTAAAAATTATCTAAATACCTGATTGGCATGGCCATATTTTCGAAAGTAATAAAGTAAAGAATTTCGGACTTTCATTGTCTTTATTAACAACTATTTACACAACGTTTCGGGCAGTCCTATCTCTGTCCGTTTTCAAGTGTAAACTAACTCCTTTAAAGATCTTTTTATTGGTAAAATAATATACCGGGTGCTTCATTAAAAAATATACCCTTTTATCCTACCCTGTATATTATTACTAGTATCAGCATTAAAGAGATTTTTAAAAAGCTTTAGGAAAATACCACATTAAATCCATCTAACTTTATTAGTTTCGGAAATACGGCCATCTCAATCAGGTATTTGGTAAATAAAGTACTGCCATTTTGTAGTAGGTGAAGATATTAACTAGGGCTGGCAAAAACCGGAGAAAAAACAAAACCGGTTAACCGGTTTTTAAAAACCGGTTTTAGTTAAAACCGGTTAACCGAATATTTAAAAATCGGTATTAAAAACCGGTTTTTAAAACCGAAAAAACAAAACGGTTTTAAAACCGAAAACCGAAAACGGTTTTTAAACCCGATACACCGAAATTGGTGTTTAAAGCCGAAAACGGTTCTGAAAACCAAAAAGGCTTTTCTAAACCACAGTTAACAGAAAATCGGAAAGTAATTATTCTCTATTAATCGTTTTTGCGTTGATTACGGATTTGCCCATGAGCTGTGGTGTTAAGTGATAATCATTATTCATCCTAGAATATTATTCAAAAGAAATTGGTTAAATATAAATAAGAATAAAAATATAACATCCCTGTTAATAAAATGCACGATTCTAAAATGTGATGTAAAAATTCCATACCTGCATACATAATTTATTTTTTCCTCTTTATTTAAAATTGGTATTCTATTTTCGGTGTTTTTTCTTGGTTTATTGGTTAATAAAAAACAGAAAAGGAAAAGTGGTGATTTTTAAATTTTAATTTAGTGTATTATTATAGTAAGTTGTAGTTTTTAGTACATATTTGTTATATATGTCGTGCCACTAAGGAATATTTTTTTGTCTAATTTTGACCTGCGGTATTTGAAAACCGGTTTTCAAAACCGGTATTCGAAAACTGGTTTTCAAATACCGGTTAACCGGTATTCGAAACCGGTTTTCGGTTTTGGCTAAAACCGCGGTTAAACGAAAACCGGTTAACCGGTTAACCGAAAAACCGGTTTCGGTTGCCAGCCCTAATATTAACTTTATATTCTAGGGTGTCCATCAGCTTTAAAATAAAGTATTAACCGACATCTCTTCTCATTTAAATATTTTGGGGTGTTAGCCCTGGGGGTTAGAGGTTAAAGGGGCGCCGTCTAATTTTTTGTAAAAACGTGTCCCCTCAACAAAAATCTTGGCGTATTTCGGCGATTTTCTGAAATCTGTGTCTTTTCGCAGATAACTTGAGTGGTAAGTGCCTAAATAAACACCCTGTATAATATCATAAGAGAGAAAATTTTGCTGGCAAAATATTTTGATTGTATGAAAGTTTGTTGCTTGGTAATTTCGTGAATGAAATTTACAACAAATGTCATGAACGAAAATGGTAAAACCCTCTAGCAAAACAGTCAGAAACTTTTTATTTTACTTTTCCGGACCGACATTAAAAACAGATTACCAATTCGAACAATACTGATATTTTCATCGTTTAATCTTATTCCCTTATTTCGCATTCACGTCATTTTTATTCTTATACGAGCTTTAAATTAATTTTTTATTAAATTGCGGAATCTGATGTTTAATATGAAAAGCAATATTCCCTTAAAGACACCCTCTGAATAAAAAATATTTTTACGTTTTAAAAAAGAAAGTTTGAATACAAATACTTGGCTTTGACGTTTTTTTAATCTTTGAACAACCCACAAAGGCTAAAAGCGTAAACACTAACTTACCGTGGGGGTCCTAAGAGGGGTAAGAGGGAGTTTGTTGGCACGGGACTTAAATACTTGAAGATTTGAGGGGAAGGAAAGACTTCCGCGGGCAGCAGATTCCACATTCTAGAAACTCTAGAAATAAAAGAACGAACAAAGTGAAAAAATTGGGGCCTGTCCAGTTGGACCGTGTAGGGATGCATACGTGCGGCACCTCGAGCTTCTCTGTTAGGACGAGTGAATGGAGGAATTATATTGGATAATCCTTTAGGGCAGAAGCCATGGAAGTACCTATAAAAGCGATAGATCCCCCACAGCTCGACGATGGGCGGGATGGGACTTATGAGCGGCCAAGTTTTACAGAGCAAAGACACCTCATCTTGTATACTTATATTTGAAAGTAACCTTAACTGGCATAAACACATTGTATCTATAGCCACGGCAGCTTCAAAAAGCTAGGATTTCTCTTTCGAGCCAAAAAGTATTTCTCCCCTTCTAATTTATACACTTTATATGTGTCCCAAATCCGACCTCCCATGGAATATTGTTCTCATATCTAGGGCAAGGCGTCCCCCACAACCCTAAACATTCTTGATTCTATTCAAAGAAGAGCTATTCGTCTCATTAATGACTCTTCACTTACAGAAAGGCTTCATCGCCGGGCTGTGGGGGATTTATCGCTTTTTTATAGGTACTTCCATGGCTTCTGCTCTGAAGAATTGTCCAGTATTGTTCCTCCACTCACGGTTCCCAACAGAGAAACTCGTGGTTCCGCGCGTATGCATCCCTATACAGTCTAACTGGACAGGCCCCGAACTTCCCACTTTGTTCGTTCTTTTATCCCTAGAGTTTCTAGATTGTGGAACCTGCTGCCCGCGGAGGTCTTTCCTTCCCCCAAATCTTCAAGTATTTAAGTCCCGTGTCACCAAACTCCCTCTTACCTCGCTTAAGACACCCACGGTACGTTATTATTTAGGCTTTTAGCCGTCGTAGTTTGTCAAAGATAAAAAACAGCTCGACGAGGGGCAAACGAGGTAAACCTTTCTGTAAGTTAAGGATCATTAATGAGGCGAACAGCTCTTCTTTGAATGGAATCAAGAATGATAAGGGTTGTGAGGGACGCCATGCCCCAGATGTGAGATTAATATTTTAAGGGAGGTCGGATTTAGGGTCCATACAAATTAAGGGTCCATAAAAAGTAAATTAGAAAGGAAAATACTTTTGGTAATAAAGAGAAATCCAAGCTTTTATGAAGCTGAATGAATAAACATGAATTGTTATGTATACTTTTTTATATCTTTGGGACAGCTTACGAAGACTTGATGCCCAAGAACCGAAGTACCGTGGGTGCTGGCAGGGTTTTTGGATGTTTAACCTACCTCTTCCCCTGAGGGTCTTTCCAGTGACGAAATTTTGTGCGTCACGCTTCAGGGATTGAAGCTCTTGAACTGCTCTAAAAATTTAGTCACTGGAACGCATCCTTAGACAAGGAAAGAGAGATACTTTAGGAAATTTTAAAATTTCGTTGTTTTTAACCTTTCTTGGCTTTATAATAATAATCTCTTTTTAATATCTAATTCAATTTTAAATAAATAATTTTAAAAATCCATCCTTAACAATAAAAAAACACGTTTGAAGCACAAAAACCAAACGAGGGGTTGGTGCATGAGGGGCAAGGGGAAAGAAAAACGGAGTAGCTCAGGTGCATAACACTTTCCGTCACTGGAACGCCATAAAGTAGAACGAAATGCTCCTGAGCTACTCGGGAGCGCTTTATTTGCGTCACTGGAAAGCCACTCTGTTCCGTCAAAGTTGTCCTATATTATAAGCTACTTCCTCATTGTATTGTCATTGCGAGCGAAGCGGCGGTTAGTGCTTATTTAATGCTTCTCGTAGCCTTATCGCCTACGGGTGGATTTTGAGAGTGGTTAATACGATGACTATCGAATAAGAACCTAAAGCTTTCGTACAGTATAACTTGCTCCAAAAATGTGTTTTTTTTTTATTGTGGGCGGCGCCCTAAATTCTGCCCTGACGAGCCGCCAATGGTTTAAACTACCAAACCACTATCAAGAAAATAACTTTAAATTAACTTTAGACACAATACATTTTTTTAGTTCAAAAAAACATTTTTAATTTAAAAAAATGTACTATAAAATAACTGGAGCATCTAAAATAACTGAAAACAAAAGAACTACCTGAAATTTTTCTCATTAAAAATACAGTAACAAAATTTTTCTAACATCACAAGAACAATATCTGCCGTAGTGGAAGATATCGTCATTATAACTTTTCTCGTATTGTTTTTGGGACAGATAATTATTTTGTGTTATTTATTCATTTTTGTACATTATTTTTACAAAAATATAAAAATACTTGGGATTCGTGACACTTTCAAAAAAAAAAAAATCATATAAACTGTTATAATATATGGCCAATGCACACACAAAAAAAATTGTCTTAAATTAATTTGCTTTGACTCAAAAGACGTTGTGAGCATAGATCAAGATCGTTTGACTAGGTAAGGTTGCCTCATTACGTCAAATATGTACCGCACTGCTGGTTCCTTGGCGCCAACATAGCAAACAAGGATGTCTAGACGGATAATGCTATGAGGTCGAAAGAGCGCGATATATAATATTTAAAAATCAGCTAGTATAATCATTGTTAAATAATTTATTAATAGGAAATAAAGAAGTTACAGTAACAACTGAAATTAACAGTATTTAAAAGTATTTCTTTAATATTGACAAAAACACAAACTACACTGTTAAAAACTTCATTAAATAATGAACAAAATACATATGTGACGTATGGTCCGCCATGTTGCAAGGCTTACGAGGCAACCTTACCTAGTCAAACGATTTTGAGCATAGATAACCTACATTTAAATCCGCAGTGGCAAGAAGCATTTTTAGGATTTTACGACAGTTGCAGCGGTGAATTGTAGGGGAGTACATAGTAGGTTGGTGGAAGGGATTTAAAGCATTTATCGCCTATGGTCGACGGTTTGGTTTTCATACTGGTATAATATAACAAAATGAATATATTTTTTCTATTTGTAAATGATATTCTTAAAAACATCTTTTAGCACAAGCATAAAGATAGATTCAATCAAGTAAACATGATTTTTACTTCAAATTATTATTGCTTTCTTTGTTGATATTATTTTCTCGACTCGATTATTTAACTAACATTTTTTTAAATCTTTGGCTAGGCTAAAAGCCTAAATACTAACGTACCGTGGGTGTCTTAAGCGAGGTAAGCTGGAGTTTGTTGACACGGGACTTAAATACTTGAAGATTTGGGGGGAAGGAAAGACCTCCGCGGGCAGCAGGTTCCACATTCTAGAAACTCTAGGGATAAAAGAATGAACAAAGTGGGAAGTTCGAGGCCTGTTCAGTTGGACCGTATAGGGATGCATACGAGCGGTACCACGAGTTTCTCTGGTGGGAACCGTAAGTGGAGGAACTATACTGGACAATTCTTCAGAGCAGAAGCCATGGAAGTATCTATAAAAAGCGATAAATCCCCCACCATTGGTTTTAAGTAGAGCAGAGCAATATTAGTTGTATGTCTCGGTTAAAGATATTTCAGTTCTCCTGTAAGAATAGGTTTTCTTTGTCTTATTTAAAAAATATATACTTGTTTGAAGAATATATAGGAAGAATAACATTATTTAATAAGAAGACAATAAATTTTGCTTTACTTCAGAAAAGAAATAGTTTGAATTAAAAATATATTTTTAAGTAAATTCATGTTTTTTGGAAAATTTTTATTTTATGTGAGCTAAATGCATTAAAACTAAAGAATGGAGCAAATATAACACTTCAAAAGAGTATATTAGATATTAAAAAGTCGACGGCCGACCAATTAAATTGTCTCTTCGTAGCACGTGGTGCTCAGCGGAAGGCATTTATGAAAGTTCGCTAATACAGCTCGGTAATAAATTAATGAATTTGACTAGAGAAAACTGATTAGCTTTTTAGCAAATCTACTCACACGTATTATAGTTGTGCCTTTCTCTATCGTTATACCAAATATTGCATATTTCTTTGGTATTAACAGTGGGTTTAACTTTGCAAGAAATATGGCATAAAAAGTACTACAATAAAGTGAAGTACTAGCTTGATTAAGGCCACCCATAAAATATTTATGGATATTACAGTTTGGAGAAAACTTATATTTTGCTTGTTACTTGATGGTTTTATTAGTTTATCACAATATTTATCCCACCTGAAAAAAAGTCACAGGCCGCGCCTGGTAACAAGATTCTGTGTCACCCGGTATACTAAGCAACGAAAAATCCTTAACTTACCTTCATTGGACGGCATTGAATCAATGACAGAATTTCCAAAAATAAGTATAAAAAATAAAACTTTTCTCATAACTTTTTTGTCCTGACTGATTCAAATAAGGACAGACAATAAATATAAAAAGTTTATTTTGTTGATATATTGTAATTCTGGAATATTAATCCCAATATTTGTAAATGGTTTTTGTGAAGGATGTCGGAGCAAAATAATTAAATTTAATTAATTTATTTTGTAGAGGGTACAAGCGTGGTGTAGGTACGTTATACAAGGCGTTTGAAAACACATTTAAGAACCTTCGAGAAAAATAACACGATAATGATTTATATCCTAGAATGCATTACATTCAATTTATAGGTTCTTTGTTATTTTTTATAAAATCTGGTAAAATTGTAGATTGTACACCCACAGATCTTCACGAAAATTGCCCTGTGCCGCCCCCACCAATTTTCATTTCTGGAGAAAAATACTGAATAGCAACAAAAAGCGTATATAAGGGAAAATTTGTATTGAGTAATGTCTTTATTTGTTATGTTTTTAATGCGTATGGTTAGAAGCAAAAAGAACGTGTTGTAGTACAAAAATCATAAAATTTTTGTTATTTGGAAGGACCTTTTTCTTTTTTTTTTGCTCTTCAATAATTTTTAATAAAAAATAGGTATTTTCGTACCAAGGGCGTAAAATACCACTTTTACGCCTGTGGCTAAAAGTTATTGCCCAAGTTCCGCAGGCGCAACAATCAGCTGTGGGCGTAAAAGTGCTTTACGCCAGAGGTGCAAACAATATTTATAGTACGACTTAAATTAATATACAAGCATTCTCTGTAGTTAGGAGCAAATTTCCCAGCTTTTAATGTTTCAAATGGTAATTAGTATACTTTTAACATATAATTAATTTAATAAATTGTTGTTTTACCAAAAAAAAGGTGCATTATTTAATTTTATTATTCTTTTATAAATAACGACGTTTTTGATAGTTTTTGCCCTAGGGCGTAAAAGAGCAACTTACGCCCGGTCGTACAAAAAACATGTTGTAGGGAGGAAAAAAGTATAGATTTTAAAGGTGGATATTTTTTTTTGCTATTCAACAATTTTTTAATTAAAAAACATGATGTAGGGAGACAAAGAAGAAAATTACTGGATTTAGAAGGTGAAGACCTTTTTTTTTTGCTCTTCAAAAATGTTTTACCAAATTTCTTGGGCAGTCAAACCTTCCCCATAAAAAACCATAAATACGTAATAAATCGTGCACCAAAGTATTTTTAATAAAAAGTGAAGGTGAAAAGCAAAAAAAAGTGCTCGCCGTTCAAAACGCGCCCTCTTCTCATGACTAATATAATTGGCCGCCCCATGCCTAATTTTGCCGTCCCTTGAAGGTGCCATTCGAGGCAGACAACCCGGTCCCCCCCCACCCGCCTAGATCCGCGGCTGATTATACACTTATTGGAACTAGCCCCTCAAGTACTTAATATTAGTTCTGGTTTTGTAAACAGATGTTGTTTTTAAGGCATGGAAAAGATCGCAAAAATCATTCAGAAAGTTTTAAATACCTCGTATTTTTAGAAATAACATTCAATTAGTTTTTTTAAGTGTTACACAAACAAGCAAATATTTTATTACAATGTTTATTGTGTTAATTAAATAATTCTAATATCAAAAAACCTACCGAGTGTTTTTTATGATACACCTAGTATTATAAAGTTAATAATAAATTCCTTACTTAAAATATATTGTCGAACATTGCATCTTTTTATTCGAATAGAGAAAACAACTACTACAGGATATCTTATTTTAGTATTACATATGAAAAAACAAATTTTATTTAACCGACTTTGTATCACTCACGGTTTCCAAATTTCCGATGTTCACCCTCGAATTCAGCTCACCCTGTACATAGTAGAAAAATTTGAAGATTTGGAAGAGAAAAAAATTCCTCTGGCAACAGGTTCCACAATCTAGAAACTCTAGGGATAAAAGAACGATCAAAGTGTAAAATTCGGGGCTTATTCCCAGCAAACACTATTTGCCGGCAATATACATTTTTCATATTGGCATTGATGGTAAAGCATTGGCAATTGGTGACAATATTATGCCAACATCTAATACGCATTAAAAAGTTAACGCTAAATAAACACTCAATTGCCAATAAATTTTACATGCAGGCGAATTGCCGGCAAGCATACAAAAATACCAATCCTGATAAAATAAAGCATGTCTTTTTGTTGCCTTGATTATTATTTTTATTTATTATATTTACTTTTGAGATCACTTTAAATATTTAATGAAAAATATTGAAAATTGAATGTAAGTGTCCCTTAAATACTTACTATTTTAAAGTGATTTCTTTTGATTTACTATCTTTTTTAATTTTATTACATTATTTTTTTTTTTGTTTATTGTTACGGTATAAAATTTATATTATGTAATTTTTTAATGATAAAGTTTTCCTGCCTTTTTTCTCATTTTTTTCGATTACAAAATTCTAAATATGTTATTTAACTTTTGGCACATTCAACTTATAAAACTTGCAATACTTATTAATGATAAATGCCATTATCCTAAACGCATGTTTTTGCCAATAACTTATAAATGATGGATCCTAAACGCATTTTTTCATCATAAATTATTAATGACGGATGCCATCACATTATCTGCAACCCGTGGCCTAATAACGGCCAATTGCCCACTTTCGCGTCTTTTTGATACCTTTTTGCCAATGCCTAGCCGTTAAAGAGTTTTGGCAATGCAAGTAAATTAAATGTACAACGCCGGCAAAAAATGTTATATGGGTTCAGTTGGACAGTGTCGGTATACATACATGCGGCACACAGCAAATGGAGGGATTATACCAGACATTTCCTCGGAGCAAAAACCATAAATGTATCTATAAAAAGCGATAGTTCTTCTACAGTGTTGATGTTTACAATTTAACCATAATTTAAAACAAATGAAAAGCAACAAGTAGCTTTTCCTGAATTACTTTTTCCCTTTAAGCATTCAAATCTGCTAAGTCATAAAATCTAGAATTGCTCTTTGTTTTATATGTCATTCACAATTCCTTTGTTCTAGCCGGAATTATTTAGGATTTCTCTCCTCATATTCTTATAATACTCATTCTCTAACGAGCATTATAACGGAATTATGTAGTACAAGTCTAAAATGCAAAAACAAGTAAAAACATAGCCTGAAAGATTTTACGTATAATTAGATTTTCAGTGTCGTAGGGTTCAACAAACCAAACCCCTTTATTCTATTATTATTAATTTACAAAATAAACTAGAGTGATTTTAGTTTAGCAAAGGAAACTTGTTAAATAATCTTAAATATTATGAAAGGAGTGTTTTGGAATAACATACTGATTCTTAAGGGTGTAATTGCTTGTGGAATTAAAAAAGTTCATATAAACCCTTTTCCTAAATATAACTTTTGAGATCACTTTTAATAATTTTATGTTTTACCCATTTATTATTGATCTGTAATACCTTAGAAACGGAATATGTTATGGTAGCAATAATACCTGCTATCACACCTAGGGCATTATAAGCGGGCATTATGATAATGCCCTAATGCGCTAATATGGAAATTTTATTGCTTATCCAATTTTATTTCTCTCACAATAAAGATCAAGTTTATACAAACATATGTATTAATATAAAATCAATAACTTACCAGTTTCTGAAAATATGCCATTAAAACGGTTTTGGTTATTTGAAGAATTGCGTTCGCATCTTTCCAAATACCAAATATGCCATACTCCCGATCATACTGTTGCCTTGATTTAACTGGCAAAAGATTTTCGGTCGCTTTTATGGCCTTTTCTCTTATATTTTGTGGAATTTCTTCCATTTTGAGCAAATCGTTAAATAAAAATGCCAACTGACTAACTGATAGAAACATCAAAGTCAAACTTAACACCAGTCATTATCTACTTACGTATATAGGTACAGGTGCAACTTATTTTTATATTGCGAATAAATAATGTAATAAGTCATTGAAAAACTCTTTTTGGGTAAAACATAAAGCATTGTATGCACCACGGGCTTTACTGGACTATAATGCCCATCAGGTCGAAATCTATTTCGACCTTCAGGGCATTATAGTCCTAATAATGCCCTTGATACATAAATAGCTATAATGAAAAAAAAACTAATTTTTTGCTGCATATTTTTAAATTTATACAGTGGCGTATAAGTGGAATTTTAAATATATAATTCTAAAAATAAAAGTGGTATGCCACAAAGTGTCTTGAGCTAAAAATTATTTTTATCCAACACTTACATATAATATCTACATAATTGATCAGATTTTGAGGATATAAAGTGTACTATAAGTCACTAGTGAGCTAAAGTACCCTTTAGCTCACTAGTAAATTATAGACTTTAGCTCACTAGTGACTTATACTAATTCTTTATTACTTCCAACATTTCACAATTAAAAAATAACATAAAACAACTAATATATTATACTACAATTTATTCGTGTTTATATTAACAGTAATTGTTATATTAGATTTATCTTGGACAACGTTACATTGTGCGGAGTGTTCTTCAGGAAGTCTTTCAGCACTAGTACTTGCCTTGGTGCGCTCTTCACCCTGTATTCGTCTTGCAAACTCAAACTTGTTAGAGATGCAATCTTCTAAATATCCTTCTGCCACGGTAGAAGACGTCCACCCGCCATGGCGTTTAAGGTTGGTGATATCGGCTCCAGCGTTGACTAGAAGTGTCGTTGAAGAACGCCGCATGCTATGACCACTATATAAGATTTCATCAGGTAGTTGCAAATAATGAGCAACTACTCTCGGAATTTTCGAAATTTTATTTATTCCCACGCATTGCCTAGTGCATTTGCCTTTTGAAAGTTGACAAAAAATCTTTTGTGAGGCGTGTTCTCTGGCCTTAGGGACACATATTTTCTAAATAATTCAAGCACATTTACCAAAAATCCTTCTTTTAAAATTGTAAAGCTTCTCGATTTGTTCGTCTTGGTATCAGGTATAGAAACATATATGTACTGGCCTTTATCTACTATATCTTCAATACTTAAGCGAGTTAGTTCGTCACAACGGCATGCACCAGCGATTCCCAATATCAATGCAACCTATAAAAATCCGAACTGATAAATATTTAATACCAGAAACTAAAGTACATTCATACCTTTGACATTAAGTGCTCGTCGTCAGGTGCCTCAGCCAAAAATTTTTCGATGTATTGCCTCTCCAGAATTTTTTGCCTTTTCGGTTTGAAATTTCTTGAATTGCTCTTCAAATAAGCGACAACTTTCCATACCTCCCTATATCCACGTTCTTATATATACTTTAAGGTCGTTTTTATCATTGAATACTTGGTCCACATTGATGAGGGAGCAACTTTTTCGATAAAAACAGAAAGTAAGCCATAATAACATCTTCATTAATAGTACCAACTCCTCGCCTTTTCCTCCATGCTTCAAAATCTTCAAATTCTTTATTGTACGTAAGTTTTGACTTCTCTGGAATTAAACTGCATGTCCGCAGCTTCTTCCAAAATTTCCGCAGGAACTTCACAATTTTCCATTTCGCAAAGCATTTTTATGTTTGTCTACAAAGTTGTTTACTAAACAAACCCGTAGTTACCAACAAAATGCATTACAACCAAACAAGCTTGCTTTCCAAAAAATACAAAATTTTGTTGCTGGTGTTGACAATGACAAGTAACAAATAATGGATGACGTTTTCAAATTATTTTCGATATTAAAAACAATTTATACCAAAGTGTTGGATAAACTTTTTCTTGCGTGACTTATATGTAATATAACTCCACTTATCTAATAAATAACTATTATAATTTCCATTTACTTCTAAGCAACTTTTAAAAAGTTGCCTTTTAGATTTTTTTAGGAACATCTTTCATAAAGATTTTCGAATGTAAGGCAACATATTTAAAGGAGCTAGTCCTACTTCCGTCATCTAAAAACTTTTTGACAAGAGGGTCTTCAAGTCACCAAAAAGATATCTTTTATCAAAAACAATTTTAACTAAACAGAACTAACCATGCCCCTCTCAGCACTTTATCTTTGATAGACAATAGTCAAGTTATATAAGTACGAAAATACTTTATTCAAGCCAAAAATATCTGGCATCACTGTACACAACAGCTAAAGTTTCGATTTTAAGTACTGCGGCAGACTGATAACCGTCAACGCAAGCGCAGAAACGTTATAACTCGGTACTTATTTCGCTTTCGCCTTGGGGCGCATTTAGAATTGACGCCCGGTAAAGGCCCGACATGCGCAATAAGCAAGACCTTATTAAAACCAAATATAAGGAAAAAATCGTTTGCCAAGGTCAAGGTTGGGGTGTTTACCCCAATCTTCTCGAATCTGAATACGCCCTTGGGGGTACATAGTACTGAAATAGATAATTCGTTTGTCGGCAAATCCTTTGAAGTTGACAAAAAAAGAAACAGACTTCAAATATATATATTTTTATAATTTAATATAATATAAACCGGTAAAAATGCTACATACTAAAAGAAATATAAAATAGCAATCACAAAATACGCACTATCGATTAAAAAAGCAAGTAATCAAACATTTAATTAAAAAGAGCTACTTCCCGCACGCCCTTGAGTCTTAAGCAAATCCGAGTCCGAACCAGTATTAGGGCTGACAAGACAGACAAACAAGCAATTTACATCATTTACTACGCTCGAACTAACTGCAGAACATTTCCCCCATCTCTTTTTACAGAGAGCTGGTAAGATCCAAGATAAGCACTGACCGTTAACTTTTTCTTCTTTCTTCCGAAATCGCGTCGAAAATGTGAAACCACAACGAAGCCTCGGTGGAAAGATATTGATCCGGGCAAATATGGGTAAAATAAAAATATCGGCCAATATTCGTTTTTACCCAATAATGCCTTTTGTTCGCGGGTTCGATTCTGAACCGGTTCTGGGACTATTCGCATGCGCAGTGAAAAAGCAGCGTTCGCGGTTAGTAAAATCCTGAATTTTTAGTAACAGTTCTGTGTTCGCGGGTTACAATGGAATCAGTTCGTTACCGGTTCGTAACCTGATTAGCAGTCCTGGGATTTTTGTTGGAACTAAAAGTTCGGTTCGGAATTTCATGCGCATTGTCGACATAGTCACCTGTTTTCTGTTTTTGTGGTACAGAAATAAACCGTTGTATTACAGTTTATTTGTTTCTGCCACTTTTTATGCAGGTTAATATACCTGTTGAATTTTTTTAAATATTTTTGTGATTCTGAGCGTATATAAACAAAGGATTTTTAATTGTATTCCATATGAATGTATGTATGCAATAAAATAAATAAAGATTTAATTAAAAATATAGACAATATTACAAGATTTTACCATTTCTTGTTGTTTGAATTTTATCTTTAGTTAATATATACATACTTATGTTAAAAACGAGAGGAGGCAGGGAATCCCTCGTCTTCCGCCGAGAGGCCTCAAGTGGCTTTCGACAGCATAACAATTTACCTTTTTGTTTGAATTTTTTTCTGTAGTATCCAATTTAACCATGAAAAATCCTAACCAAAAGGCTAGGTTAGAATACATCCTCAGCTGTATAGAAAATCGTTCGCGGTAAATAAAAATTCCGAACTAATAAATAACTAGACATGCGCTTTAAAACAATTCTAAACCAGTTCGGTTCTGGTTCAGAATCAGTTTATTACTAGACCCGCGAACAAAGGCTCAATATGTTTTTCTGTTGTTTTAAGACAGAAGGCAGTTTCTTCGTAAGAAATATACGCAATTAAATGAATTTCTATTTATTTCTGAGCACATTAATTTAAAAAAAGTGCCTAAAAATACGTTCTTTCAAAAATTCGTTAATCCTTACTGTATAATGTCAAAATAAATTATTTAAAAAGCATTCTTGTAAAATGTGCTCTGATTCTTTATTTTATTAAGGTACCTACTTAAATTTCCCCAGTACCTATATTTTTTTGTATGTTTACCATTAATGTTCACCAATTACTCCCTCAATTTTGGGACCGATTTTAAAACATTTTTTTAAGAGAAGTAGGTACTTCAAAAAAGTAAAAGCCGAAAATAATAAATATAAAGAAAAGAAAATTAAATAAGAACTAAATAAACAAAAGCTTTTATACTTTGATAACATAATTAAATATGTTATCAGCCGACTTTATTTGAATACTTTTATTATTTACTGTTTTTACCTTTAAAGTATGTTTTAAAATTATTTTTAAAGATGGTCTATTTTTATTTTTTAAACATTTATCTCTTTATGGTAGCGCCATTTTATTGTCGGTACAATAACCCATAATTTGATTTTTGATCTGAAGGTACGCCACTGAAATTTTCGCTCCAGCGTTAGGAAATTCACTTTTAACACAGCTGCATTCATTGAAAGTTTCCACTAATTTAGTAATTTTCTCTATGTCTCTTTGTGTTCAAAGTTTAATAAAAAATCAATTTTGCTATTCTAACATTTATTTTCATTCAAGTTAAACATGTATACATGTATACAATTCTTGTCTTTTTCGTATACACTGAAAAATGACGTACAAAATTACGACTTGTTGTTGTACAGACTTAATGTAAAACATTAACATTTAATTTATTACATGATAAATCTTTAAGACAAAGCTGCCACTACAGTATGATGTAATACCGCCTTTACATACAGCTCCATTCCAGGGCAGTGAGCAGGGAAGTTGTCAGCGCGAGTTTATAAACAAGTCGACCGCGTTCTCTTTAATGGTGGCAGAGACAAGAATGAGACGAGCAACTAAATGTAAATAAATTATCCGAGAGAGAGATAGCTGCTGGGCCTTCCTTGTCTGTCTTCAAGGCAGGTAAACGCAGATGGCGCGTGAGTCGACTTTATCGTTTGCCCGCCAAATTCAAATTATATAGCTGTGCTATTTTTGCCCTTAATGTTAGGTACTTGTTTTTGTTTCCTATTAATATAAAATATTGGGGTTTAGTTCAATAATTACACACACCTTATTAAAAATGTCATTTATTTGGTTTTTATAAAGATTTTTCTTACAGATAACCATGTCAATATTACCTTAAATTATCTGTTGAAAAGCACAAATTTAATATATACACTGTGATCACTAATAAAAGTCAATATTCAAAGTCCAATTAAGTGTAAAAAACCACAAAACACAATAAATCACAGAAAATGTAAACAAACTGTCCAAACAAATCGGCCATTGAAAAATATCAAACACAAATATCGATTAACATTTCGGCGTGACTGCCTGCGGCAACGTTTGTCAAGTTAAAAATATTCGATTCATGGTATATTTTCTTTCTCTTAATTAGATGTGAGCCAAAAAGGACATTAAAGTTTACATGCAGAAATTGTAAACAACTTGGCAACCAGGGCAAAGCGATGATTGCTCCATCTACGATAGCCTGCCATGATGAAAAACAAAGACATATTTATTGGAACTTGCGTTAAACCAGAAAGAGATAAATACAATGGACAAATTGTTAGGACCAGTTACCCGTCTCATTGTTGTCTCTGATGGTGGCATTTTTGAGGAAGTTAAACGACCGGCAGGAACAGAGGAAGTAAGCAGGGGAAGGGGGCAGCGGCAGTGACTGCATGTAAACGTGGCATAATAAAAAATGCAAGAGACGGTATTACTTTAACTTTATACGTTTTTTCACACAACTTTTTGTTCTTTTCTGTATGTACCATCTAAGAAAAACAATCAACTATTCTATATTTTCTTACAAAAAAATATACTTATTAACAGATAAATGCAAATATCTTGAAAACGGTTACCTTACAAAGTTTAATTTTTTGTGTAGAATACGTAAGGGAGTTGAAACATACAGAGAAGCAAAGAGTGGCTAAATTTTAGAGGAATTAGAAGTAGTGTAGGTAGAGTCCTCGCGTTAACACATAAAATTTATCAGATAGCTAGTTTTATTACTATCATTAATATATCAACATTTTATTACTATATTTAAACATACCAGAAATTATCGATTTAATTTATTATATTATATTTATTATATTAATTTAAAATATTTTTTTTACTTTGAACTCTATATCTTCCCTATTCTATTATCAACTTTTAAACATAGGTATGTTTGGTTAAATCCTAGTACAGTGTGATTCAAAAATCGATCACTAAACTTAAGGCGGTGATTCAACTTGACAAAATAAGGGTAGAGCTTCATATAATTTTTTTCAAAATGTCTTTCGATTTCGAGTTATAAGCCGTCAAAGTTCAATTTTTATTTTGGTTTTTCGCCATATTGCATTTATTTTTTAACCAATTCAGTTGATATTTGGCACACAAATCGAGCTTTGCAGATTCTAAAATTTTAAGACAAAAGTACTTTTTTAAATACTGCCAGAGGGCACTTTACCTAAAACTTAAAATTTATTAACATCATAACTTTTTTATTTTGACAGATATCTGAAGCTGAGGCGCCATTTTATAGACAATCAAAAACTTAAAAAATAAGGTACTCTTTATTAAAGTCGATAAACCTCACCGTTTAGGCACCAATAGACATCAAAGTTTTCATCAATTTCAATCAAATTACCTACATACATACAGGGTGTCCAGTAACTCAACCGACAAACTTAACCAAACAATTCTACAACAAAAATAACTTCATATGTCCTAAACATCTTAGTTCTTGAGCTAGAGGGTGTTAAAAATTAAAAAAAAGTTTTTTTTAAATATTCAATATACCGTAGTTCAAAAACTAAGATGTTTAGGACATATATTTTATGAAGTTTTTTCTTATTTTTTGTTGTAGAATCGCCCCGTAAAGTTTGTCGGTTGAGTTACTGGACACCCTGTATGTGTGTAGGTAATTTGATTAAAATTGATGAAAACTTGATGTCTATTGGTGCCTAAACGGTGAGGCATATCGACTTTAATAAAGAGTACCTTATTTTTAAGTTTTTGACTGTCTATAAAATGGCACTCCCAGCTTTGCAGTATCTGTCAAAATAAAAAAGTTATGATGTAAATAAATTTTAAGTTTTAGGTAATGTTGCCCTCTTGCGATATTAAAAAAACTTTGTCTCAAAATTTTAGAATCTGAAATGCTCGATTTGTGTGCCAAATATCAACTGGATTGGTTAAAAAATAAATGCAACTATGGCGAAAAAAACCAAAATAAAAATTGTACTTTGACGGCTTGTAACTCTAAAACGAATGACATTTTGAAAGAATATATGAAGCTCTACCCTTATTTTGTCAAGTAGAATCACCCCTTAAGTTTTGTGATCGATTTTGAATCACCCTGTATATTCTTATAAGGAATATGTCGTTTTTCTCTGTAATTAGCCGGTACCTTGTATATTACCGCTTGTATTTGTCATAAAGATTTATCTTGCTTACATTTCAATAGTTAATTTTGACAGGACACAATATATTTTTCTCCAATGTGTTAAAAAAATCCACCTTACAGAGATATGTACCCTTAAGGGACGCCATTAACAAAATAGGTTTTTCTTGAATATCTTTTATAGTTCTTGGTAGGCTTCCTCTTATTTTAGTTACCTATCGTTGTGTATTGTATATTTGGTCAAAAACCATTGAATTAACCCAACAAATTGATATTTTTAGTTATTTTGTACCATCAAAAATAATGAATGGATGGTCTTTTGTTAGGTACACGCCTGCAAAGAATGGGACCGCTTCGGTCCTGGTCCCGGGGTATACGAGCTGACCCTGTTCAGCCCTATTGACCCCTATGAACTTGCCGGTCGCCTGAAACAAAATAAAAGAAAACCCCCAAAAAACCCAAAAATTCGAATTAAAAAACGACGTTTCGGTGGCAAGTCTGCCACCGTTGTCAAGATTAAAAATGAACTTAAAAATAAAAATAAAAAACTAACTAATATTTAAATTGGAAATGATTAAATTTTTTGCTTTTAGAATCTCAAACTGAAAATAGTTTGACATATGTGTCATGAGTGACATAAGTAACTGGTGTATTTATTATTTGTAAGACAAAAAAGGTAATGAGTTAATTGATTTTTAGCTTTCCTGAAGATACTTCAGTATCGAGCAAAGGCAACCAAGTGTTATTTAAATTAACTGAAATTGATGCTACACAATTATCTTTATTTAATAATATATACGCACTTTCTTTGATTTTGCGTTTTTTAGAACAAGTTTCCTTTGCTAAAATACTAGAAGCATCCCAGTTTATTCTGTGATTGTTATCAAATGCTTGTTGGCAGATTTTTGATTTATGAAATTCTGTGTTTTTAATGTATGATCTGTGTTCTTTTATGCGTTAAGGGGGGTGTCAATTTAAATAATATTTATTTAAATAAACTTCTTTTATTTTTAAATGTCCTTTAACAATTTTACATTTACTTTTAATAGATTTTACATGGGATTTCTCCAAACCTCTCTATCATTTAATATGGTCCTAAAGTTAGGTATTTCTCATTAATTTACCTTTAGAAATTTTGTTTAGTAACTCATTATTTAGCGCAAAGTCATTTAATCCTATAGAGAAAGCATATAACATCTAAATGCCTTTTGTGTCCTGTCAATTTAATAAATTTTGGAAAGTTTTTTATTTATATTTAGATTTCCTTAAATTAAAGGTACATATACATATATTTTTTTTCAATAAAATTAAATACAAATAGTGTACATTTGGATGTTTACTTTAAAAATCAGTCTTTTTTTGTTTGACAGCTTTAAAATTTTCAACTATGATACAATTCGATAAGATGAATAAGCAGATTAAATAAAAATATAAAAAGAGTATTATACCCAGAGATTTAATATATAGTTTTTGATCTTCAATCATACTAGTTTCTTGGGCTTTCATTGTCTTTTAAGATTGTTGGGCTATAAAGCAAAAGGGGGTGGGTAAAGATCAGCCATTGTTCGCCCATCATAGTCACGAAAATTAAAAGTTCTTATCTTATAAATTAGTTTATTATATCTATAAAAAGTTTAAGTATTGGCTTTTTTATTTTTTCAGAAGTAGTATAAAAAATATATAGCAAGTCACACAAATCGGCCATCAAAGTTGGTATAATTGGTAAAATTTTGTTATTTTGACTGATTTTTTTAACTTTTACTAAAAAAATCAGTCAAGCACTCGACGCACAAAGACAAATAAATTCTGCTTAGAAGCCTATTTACTGTTTAAAAGACTAAAAAGAATCATCAAGTGCTGGACAGATTTAGTAGTAAATTAGAAAAATCACTTAAAATAAAAAAAATTACCAAATATACCAAGTTTAATGGCCGTTTTATGTTACTTGCTTTTTATTTTTATAACGTATGTCCTAAAAGTTTTGGCACACAATATTTATCGTTTTTTTTTTTAATGAAGAAATTTATTTAAACACTAACTAGTTATCATAAATTACAACTCAATACTTAACTAAACTATACTATCGAATTATGTGGAGTGGCCCATTCTGCTCTACCAGACGCAAATTTCTTCGAATGTCTCTCATGAGGTCCTGGATGGAATTCAGTTTAATTTCTCTTAATTTCTCGTAATTGTTGCTCATCTTGTGCTTCCGAGCCTCCAGATAAACCTTTCTAGACAGTATAGCCCAAAATCCTCTATTGGGCAAGCCTGCGGTAAGTTTGGAGGATTATCGTTTTTGGGAACAAAAGGTATGTGGTGTTGTCATAGCCAGTTTTGGGTATCTCTTGAGTAATGGCATGATGCTAGGTCTGGCCAAAACATGATATCGTCATTAGCATGATGTTCGCGGACAAACTGAAGCAATTTGGAGAGGCAGTTATCAATATAGCTCTGACTATTCAAAGCTTCACCCCTCACTCTTCCCACAAAAGGTCGGGATACACCCCTGTTAGAAATTGCGCACCAGACAAGGATTTTATCTGCAAATTTCGCTTTATGTTTGTATCTAACATTGTCAGGGCATTCCTCTACGTTGTCCGTATAAAATCCATCGTTTCCCTTCATTTTAGAATTACTCAAAGTGAAATACTTTTCGTCATCTAAAATAATGATTTTTTCATTGGCAAAATGTACCCGCCCAGGGCCGTATTATCCATTAGGCTGACTAGGCTATAGCCTAGGGCGCCATGAAAAAATAGGCGCCAGACAGGGGAGTAATAGGCGCTAGGACAGGGGAGCTTTTTAAAGAAGTGTAAAAAATGTATGTTAAGTTATTTTTGATGCCCAATTTCTCTGTAAATCAGGTGCTTTGTGATGAAATTGGCAAATAGGCGTGAAAAGGAGGGAAAGACTTTTTGTTTTGTCCTCAAATTTTATTTCGTGTGATGAAGTAAGGCGCCTGGCACTTAAAATAGGCGTAACGGAGGAAAGGACCTTTTTTTGCTCTTCACAAATTTTTTGATGGAAAATAGGCGCTCCGGGAATTCTAGCCTAGGGCGCCTCAAGCAGTTAATACGGCCCTGTACCCGCCTCAGTTGACGACAACATCTTGGTATACGAAGAAGCTGCGGTTGAGAGTATTTCGGGCACTTACGTCTCTTTCGATATTTAAGACCATTCCTCCTCAATTCCAACGACATCGTACTCCTAGAAGATCTGTATTGCCTAGCCAGTCTCCTCGTTGACATTCCAATCTGGTTTTTGCTCTTCTCACCAATCTCTCTGACCTCTGTGCGGTAAATGCACGTGGTCTTCCACTTTTGGGAGATTCAGACATGGTATTCCCTGCTTGCACTCCGCTATTGTTCTATAAATGGTTCTGCGTGAAATGTTTTTATTCTGGAATATTCGACAGATTTCAGCTTTGGGTATCCGCTCAACTAACTTGTAGATACTTTTTCTTATTTCTAATTTATACGACATCTTAAAGCGAAAACTTCAAAATAAATAAATCTCAACTGACAGTAAATAAAGTAAATAAACTCTTGTTTTCAAAGGCAACTTGATATTATTTTGTTTTTGTTAAAATTAAAGACAATGAGTTTTGTGCCAAAACTTTTAGGACATACGTTACTACTTCTAAAAAAACGTAAAGACCAATACCTTAACTTTTTATTATCTTAATTTTGATAAGAACTTAATTTTCGTGACTATGAAGGGCGAAAAAGATAATAATTTAAAACACCGAAAACCTATATCGCATATCTGGGTAACCACTTTTTCATTCTTAAGAAATGTCAAATTTAAATGGCTGATTATTTTTTTTCATATAAGGTAAGTATAACAATTAAACAAATATTTAATTTTCATTGTAACTTTTCAACTACTAATAGTTGTATTGTTTGCAATGTTCCTTAATTTTTGCCATCATCCGGATTATACATCTAAAACTAATGTCTTACAATACTACATATATCACAGATAGTGTCACAATCACAGATCTGGCATATATTTTTAATATCTGACAATTTACCTATTTTTATGAATATATTTGCCAAATAGACCAATTTATACAGGGTGTTACAAATTCGAGAAGCACCATTATAGGATCTCAGAAACGGTAAGAGATACAGGGTTGGTTAAATTGGGACAAAGTTGTGTATTTTTTTGCTTAACAATGTTTCGTTTTAAAAATTTGGAGCCGTTCTGGAATTATCCTAAAAAAAAACCGTATTTCGCAAAACGTTTTTTTTTGTCAGTGTATTTAAGGAGCTATTTTATAATAAATGATACATTATTATTGCTACTTTTTCTGTTTCATAAAATGATGTCAGTAAATTTAAGACGTGACGTTTCGTCTTTGAGCCGCCATCATCAATTTTGTTTTTATTAAATAGGTTAAATATTTGGTTTTAAACTTAATAAACGTATTTTAATTCTAAATCCGACGTTTCAAAACGAAAAACCATCATTCACTATTCTGCAATTAAAAGTTACCATTTTATCTAAAAGCACAAATTATCAGAATACCCAGATGCGAAACTAAGCGTGTTCGTTGCTCTCACCACTATCGTCCCTTCCACTGCGTGGTGGATATACACCCCACGATTTAGTACGTGACCTAATGCTCATCTAGGTGTCAGATAGTCCCATACTTTTGTTGGTATAGAACGTGAGCATAAGTTAGTTAATTGTGTTTAGTTGTTTGTGAACTTTTATGTTTTTTATTATTAAAGTGTTAGTATAGTGTCTTGTTAAATTTTTTTACCGTTTAATATGGGATATAAATGTGAATATTTATTCTGTTCCTCCATCACCGGGAGCGGATCACTTTTTAGATTCCCAAAGGACCACTATTATTTTAAGACGATTTAACATAAATACAAAACTTTTACAAATTACTTAGACATGTTACTAAAGTTATTGCTATTAATCAGTATGTGCCAAAACACAGGAAAATATTTTTTTATTTATAGCCGCACTGCCATTTTAAAGGCTATATTTCAAGTTGGGTAAGTAAGGTGTATTTTCAGTATTTAAAAAAATTACATACTTGCAAATAAAAAAAAACAAATCAATTAGGTTTGGTTATTACTAAGGCAACATTTGCATTGCTTTAAAAGATTGCGTCGGGGTTTCTTTAGAAACTTGTGTTACTCGGCTTTCAATTATTCTGTTTTAATCCCCAGTTACACAAAACTTTTTAACACACAATTAAGCTAAAAAACGAAATACCATTAATTAATTTAATAAGCAGTTTTTAGGCAAGGTTTTTTTAATGGCTTTTTGTTAAACATTCTAAACCCCCATTAGTTTAATCGTTTTTAAAAATCTTTTGTGCATCAGGTATAGACATTTTATTACGGGTTGATCTAAACGTGACATCTATTAACAATATTTTACCGTTCAAAGAATGGGTAAAATTTTTAGTTTGTAATATTTTTTAATAAAGAAATATTTAAATTCCCAATTAGTGTATTATTCTTTTGTTCCGTTTTCCACACATAAAAAAGCTGCATAATTAGTTACTATAAAAGTATATCTCTCCTTAGCGCCTTGGTGCGGTTTAACCTTTACAAATTTAAAATATTACGATCCATACATTGGTGCAGATGTTCCATTTATTCTTTCTCAAGGTCATAGAAACAAGTAAGCGTAATTTGCCGCACTTTCGCATCTGTATATTCTGATAATTTGTGCTAAAAGATCGTGAAAATTTTTATTGAAAGGAGGGTATGCATTAATTTTTTTTTATCACGTCTCATTATTTTTTTTTATTTATTTAAAATTTAACTAACAAGCTACAAGAATAAATAAAATTTACATACATTAACTCATACGAATTTAATTTATTGAGACGCTTCTATCCACTTATCGTAGCCTTGCATAAAAAAATGAATGCATACTGCGAACGAAGATTTCCCCGAACGTTTGGGGAAAATCGTTATTTGTAATGGCGAAATAGTGAATAATGATGGTTTTTCGGTTTGAAACGTCGCATAAATGTAAAGTGTGATATATCGTTGGATTTAGAATTTCATAACGGGTTTATTAAGTTATTCCGCTTATTAAAAAAAAACAAAGTTAATGATGACAAAACGTCGAATCTTAAATTTAATGATATCATTTTATTAAACAATAAGTAGAAATTACCACAATATTTTACATGGGATTTTGTTGTGAAATTAATCGTTGATAAAAGGTAAGTTTTTATTTTTTTGTTTGTGTCCTTTCACTGAAAAATGTCACGAGCCGCCACTGGATAATATTTCTTAGGGAAATATCTAAGAAGTATGGAAGTAAAATTATATAATGGATCAATAAAGTTACAAACAATTAATTTATTTAGGACCTATTAACAAAATTGGACACGCAAGGTATCAAGGGCAAATTTTGAAATTGATAACATATATTTAGAAAAATCGAAATGTGATTGATTTTGACTATTACAAATGACAATATATACTTCCCAGTTCATTTTTCAAACCTAAGTCTCCTGGTGTAAAATAAAACAGTTATAGGAGGCAAGTAAATTAATTAAAACGATACGATGCACCAAATAAAGAAAAAAAACACAACATTCATAAATCAGTATGTAGTAATTACATTACTCTCAAGTCTTTGGGTATCTTTTACAATTGTTCTTATACCTGGTATTCTTCGATCAGGTGAGCTCTCTCTGTAAATAAAAGCATACCCAGCAAACACTATTTGCCGGCAATGTACATTTTTCATATTGGCATTTTACCATCAATGCATTGCATTGGCAATTGGTGGCAATATTATGCCAACATCTAATACGCATTTAAAGTTAACCCTAAATAAACACTCAATTGCCAATAAATTTTACATGCAGGCGAATTGCCGGCAAGCATACAAAAATGGCGGCATACCAATCCTGATTAAATAAAGCATGCCTTTTTGTTGCAGGCAAATAAATATTGGATTTTTGAAGGCAAACCTTCAACGCATATTTATACTTCTCAAACCATATTATTAACATTGGTATTTAACTAACATTCGAGCAATTTTTTTGATCTGTTTTATTTATAATGGCGGCTAAAGAACATTATTTAAAGGAAATGGCCTTTTGCTAACATTTTATTGATACAAATCATGCAAATAAAAATTAAGTCAAACAAAATGTTTATTATGTATTTTTGAGAGAATAAAAATAAAATGATTGTAAAATTAGCTAGGTTAATTTCGACGATTTCGACCGAAGGTGATAAATTCAAATTTCCCGCTTAGCCGAAATACAAGATTTGACAATTTGACAGATGAGGCAACTTTGCTTTTGTTTGGCCGCAATGTGCAATTATTTTTTACGTGGTTTTCTAGATTTTTAGTTTCTTCTTTAAAGAAAAGAGTTTTTAGTAGACATAAATAAGTGTATTCATTACCTAATTAGTGTGTGTTGTGTAATTAATTGGTGATGGCTAGTCAAGAAGGCGGGTTATTCAAGTAGACTGTTAGGAGCTGTAAACATTTTGTTTAAAACCTTTTAAATTTGTAGTTACCTAAAAAAATTATATGAAATCAGGGAGTTGCCTTATTAAAAGCTTTAAAGACGTGTTAATAAAAAAAAATTATATATATAGTATAATAGTTTTTTTTTTTTTGACTTAACTCCTTTAAAATATTTCTCCCTATGTTTTGGATCTGAAAATTGAGTGTAAGTGTTCCTTAAATACGTTCTATTTTAAAGTGTTTTATTTTGATTTACTATCTTTTTTAAATTTTATTACATACTTTTTATTTTTTTGGTCTATTGTTACGGTATAAAAATTTACATTATGTAATTTTTTTATTGATAAAATTTTCCTGCCTTTTTTCTCATTTTTTTCGATTACAAAATTCTAAATATGTTATTTTGGGACATTCAACTTATAAAACTTGCAATACTTATTTAATGATAAATGCCATTATCCTAAACGTATTTTTTTGCCAATAACTTATTAATGATGGATGCCATCATCCTAAACGCATTTTTTCATCATAAATTATTAATAATGGATGCCATCACATTATCTGCAACACGTGGCCTAATAATGGCCAATTGCCCACTTTCGCGTCTTTTTGATACCTTTTCGCCAATGCCTTGCCATTAAAGAGTGTTGACAATGCCAGTAAATTAAATGTACAACGCCGGCAAAAAATGTTATATGGGTTTTGTCGAAAGGTGAGTAGTAGTTTTAGTTGGGCGGAATATTTTTTTGTAATATTATAATCCTTGTAGTGATTAGTTGCCTTTTTAGGTAAATTTTAAGGAACATTGCAACAAATAGAAAAACAAAATAAATTAACTAAAATAATAATCTTTAAGTACAAAAAGTTAAGTCTTTTCATGCACTAATGCTACTACCACCGCTGTATGAGCTTTGTTGATGGACGTTACCATGTCCGATCTCCTCTTTGCTGTGTGGTTTGTAAGTACCTCCGAAATGGTACTGCTTTTAGTTGTGGAATTGTGGGTTTTTCGCCTTGTTTGCATTTTGCACCATTTGAATGGAGGAATCTTTCTGTAAATATAAATTATAGTAAGAACATTTTAAAAGCGCAAATTCGGTACCCTTTGAAAGTAATACAAAAAACATAAAAAAACTATGGGATAGAAATCCATTATTTTGGCCAAAAAGCAACTTTGAAATTTTAATGGCTTATGTTGTGTATTTCAAAGTAGATACTCCAAACTACATGTACGCAAAATTATAGTAGGATATGACGACTTCTACTGGGGTAATAGGAAACTTGAAAATGTATTTTAACTAAACATAAATATACAACATTTATTCTACTTAGTTTATTATTAGCCTTGTTTACTAAAAAAAGTAAAAGAGTTTAAATAATAAGAGCTATTGTTGTGTTTCCGATGCAGTTTCGCGAAGTCTCGCTACTTTTGTCAAAGATTTTTTACCTTTTTCTTTATCAGTTTTTGAACTTACAATTGCCTTTTTACTTTTTGCTACTTCTGAGTGTAAGGACAGATACAAGATATTTTAATAATTTACAAGGTTTTCCATTTTAAAATTTAATATGTTTTGTCCTACACTGTATATTCTAAAAATAAAAGCATTCTGATGAAAGAAATGGATTCTACAGAATCCACCCAACAAAACAGTGTTTTTTATTTATTTTATACGTTAAAAAATAAAAAAGTTGGGAAGATGTATCTCTATTACGCTTCTAAGAATATTTAAAATTATTTTTCAGATTTGGATGGTCATATTTCCGAAACTAATTGAGATAGACACATCAAATGTAGTATTTTTTAAAGCATTTTAAAAGATTTTTTGGTGGTGATATAATATTTAGGGTATTTCATTTAAAAAAACCATACCGATTGTCGTACCCTGTATATCATATGAGATAATAATCATCGGATTACTGATTAGAATACTACCGAATTAACCAAACAAGCTGACATTTTAGTTTATATTGTACAATAAAAAATAATAATGTTAAGGGGTGTAAATTTATAATAACATATAATAAGTTTTAGGTTTCCAAAAAGCATTTGTAATAATTTATACCGTTCCGAATTTTGTCCAAAAAAATTAATTTCTATCCCATAGTGCGATGACCAGCTGCATCAACCGGCATATTATAAAAGAAATATAGCAAAGGCGGCCGCGAAGACAAGCATGCCGATTTATTTGCTTTAAACTCTTTTTGTGATTTTTTTCTTATCAAAGAGCACCGAATTTACATTTTTAAACTGTTCCTTCTATAATTGCTTTAAAAAAATGGTGATGCATTTACAAGATGATACAAATTTAATATTTTTGATTAGTCTCAGTGGCGTAGCGTAAGTGCGAGGCCGTGAGCAAGGGCACACTTTGCTCACGTGTACCTACGCCACTGACTAGTCTACCTGAATATTTTTTGCACAAAACACATATTAATTTTTATAGCAATTGGTTTTAATTTAGGGAGATAACCAATTACACAGCCTCACAAAAAAAAATTGGTGGTCCGAAAAACTAGACGAATCTGGGGTTGGTTTGACAAGGTCAAGGTCAAGGTCTTATTAGATTCGAAAAATCAAAATTTATCGAAAATAATCCACAATCATAGTATCTTTATGCTTTTGGAGCCGCTGAATCCAAATCCGGCATCAGTTTGACCTCATCAGGTTATGATAAAGGTCATTTCAAGGTCAAATCATCAAAGTTTATCGAAAATAGACCACAAACGTGGTATCTTTGTGCTTTTGGAGCCGCTGAATCCAAATCCGGGATCAGTTTGACCTCATCAGGTTATGATAAAGGTCATTTCAAGGTCAAATCATCAAAGTTTATCGAAACTAGACCACAAACGTGGTATCTTTATGTTTTTGGGTCGCTTAATCCGAATCCGGGGGTCTATTTAACTACGGATTCGGATTTACCTAACAAACAATATTTGCCGGCAATATACATTTTTCATATTGGCATTGATGGTAAAGCATTGGCAATTGGTGGCAATATTATGCCAATATCTTATACGCATTAAAAAGTCAACCCTAAATAAACACTTAATTGCCAATAAATTTTACATGCAGGCGAATTGCCGGCAAGCATACAAAAATGGCGGCATACCAATCCTGATTAAATAAAGCACGCGTTTTTGCTGCAGGCAAATAAATATTAGATTTTTGAAGGCAAACCTTCAACACATATTCATACTTTTCAAACCATATTATTAACATTGGTATTTAAATAACATTCGAGCAATTTTTTTAATCTGTTTTATTTATAATGGCAGCTAAACAACATTATTTTATGTTTTTTTACATAATTTAAAGGAAATGGCCTTTTCATAGCATTTTATTATTAAAAATCATGCAAATAAAAATTAGGTCAAACAAAATTTTTATTATGTATTTTGGAGCGAATAAAAATAAAATGATGGTAAAATTAGCTACGTTAATTTCGACCGAAGGTGACCGCTTTGTGCATTTGTTTTCTACGTGGATTTCTAGCTTTTTAGTTTCTTTTTAAAGAAAAGAGTTTTTAATAGACATAATTAAATGTATTCATTACCTAATAAGTGTGTGTTGTGTGATTAATTGGTGATGGCTAGTCGAGAAGGCAAAATATTCAAATAGACTCTTAGGAGCTGTAAACATTTTGTTTAAAACCTTATTAAAAGTTTTAAAGACGTGTTAATAAAAAATATTATATATATTTAATATTTTTTTGACATACCGATAGATGGCGTAATGGACAATAAACTACTACGTTTCTGCAATATCTTCGCCTTTTATCGTCTAAACCGTACCCATTAGACAAAAATAATCCGAGAGCGGTCTGCGGTACGTGATCTCACTTAGCTTTGAAAGAAATATCTTCGGCTAGTGTAAAAATCTGCATCCAAGTTGGACAGTGTTCCGAGAGATGGTACTTTGCATTACAAGGAAATTGCATGCAGTAAGGAGTTTTTCCTATTTTAATTTTCAAATAAAATATCATTTTAGCTTTAAAAAAAATATATATGCGACAATTTTCGTCAATAAGACGTCAGCTTGCTGCTTGGGAGTATCTGCATTTGCCCACTTTCGTGTCTTTTTGTTATCTTTTTGCCAATAACTTATTAATGATGGATGCCATCATCTTAAACGCATTTTTTTGCCAATAACTTATTAATGACGGATGCCATCACATTATCTGCAACACGTGGCCTAATAACGGCCAATTGCCCACGTTCGCGTCTTTTTGATACCTTTTTGTCAATGCCTTGCCATTGCAATGCCAGTAAATTAAATGTACAACGCCGGCAAAAAATGTTATATGGGTAGCGACTCAAAAACCTCAAAATACATTGATTTTGGTTCATTTACGATAATTTTTGATCATTTGACCTTGATCCCAACCTCAAAGGGGCAATTTGACCACGGATTTGGATTCAGCTACCCCGAAAACTTAAAGATACTAGAATTGTAGTCTATTTTTAATAAAATTTAATGATTTAACCTTGAAATGACCCTGATCATGATCTGAACTGAATTTTTTATTGTCAACGGTTCAAAATCATTAAATTTTTTCGGTCGTTTGCGTTTAGGAATAACAATTTAAGCTTTTCGAGAGAACTCCGCCCACTTCTCTCATGAGAACGCTGTTTCCCAGTTTCAAGAATAAGGACCCTGATCGGGTCAAACTGACCCCAAATTCGGATTCAGCGACCCCAAAAACAAAAAGATACCATAATCTGGTCCTTCGGACCTTTTTGTTTCCTTGTTGGGCTTTGATTGGTCTTAAAATGACCTTGACACTGACCTGATTGGGTCAAACCGACCCCAGATTCGGATTCAGCTTTTTATTTTGTGGAGCTGGGTTATTTATATAAAAGAATAAAAGAAGTATAATTTTAGGGACACATAACAATTTATATAAAAAAAATAAAGTAATAACTTATTTTTTGGTTTCAGAAAAATTTTATATAATCACTAACAGTCCTAATTGTAATTTTAAGCGCATAAAAACAGAATCACATCTGAAAGAAGGGTACTAAATAAATACCAAACATAATCATAACTTGTTTATTGGGTATCTTTTGTTAAAGAAGAACAAAAAAATTTAGCCGATTAATATTACAAAGCTGTGTAGAAAACTATACTAAATTATTTATAAAACAAAAAATAGTTAAGTATTTATTATTTAGCTACAATTTAAGGATTAAAGTCAGAGTCTCAAATTTGTCAAATATATATTAAAATTTAGGTGACATGTTTCGCCGTCTCCGGCATCATCAGACCTAAAATAATTTATAAAACCCGGTAAACGGTATAACGGGTTTTATAAATTATTTTAGGTCTGATGATGCTGGAGACGGCGAAACATGTCACCTAAATTTTAATATATATTTGACAAATTTGAGACTCTGACTTTGATCCTTAAATTGTAGCTAAATCTATGTTAAGTCTCTTTGAGAAAATGGACAGATTCTTAAGTATATTTATTATTTGTCTTTATAATTTGCTTTCTTTTATTTAATTTAAAATAATTGATTATCTCACTAACAAAGGTATCAAATTTCTTATAAATCGGTTAAAGAATCAAGAATTAATTAGAAATGAAGCAAGTCTGAACATAATCATCAATTTTAGGTGTTCAGCCAATTATAACCGCGGTAATAATTGGTGACAACTTTGACGTATAATACATTGTTTAAACGTCAACATAACCGATTGGTAAATACCGTTTTAGAATTGGTTCTTCGCCTAAAATTGATAAATCTGGTAATATGTTTATAAACTAAAAACCAGTTACAAAGATGCCACAAGCGTCATACAAATAAAGACGGCAATCAACTATCGCTGTCTAAACGCGTCGTTTACATCGTGTGCGAGCAACAAAAAGGAGAATAATTGAAAGTGAGACAGAAGTGATGACGCCGTGGCATCTTCTCTATTGGCGAGAACTTTACAATCTTTTCTTCATAAAAATATACAGGGTGTTGCTCCGTCGAGCGGGACATAGGGAATCCCATGCATTTTATAGTGGTCCAATATTGGCTCCCCTAATTATTTTAGAAAAAATATTATTGGGATTTTTTAAAGAGCACGAAAAGTTGTACCTAGTTTCAAATTTCAGCTCTTCTCAGTCCGCCAGCTAAGAGATAAATGCTAAAATAAGTTACGAATCTCCTATCTTCTTATGCGCCTTGTATTATTAGAAGTTTATAAAAAATACTAGAAAAATTATTTAATCTCTTACTCTCAAGTTGTCAGATTAATGTCACATCATTTTTAAATAATAAACTACTAAAATCAAGAAAAAATCACTATTATAAAATGCTTTTACCAGGGAAATAGTTATCGACGAGTAGCGGACATGTTTGCAGCCTATTTTCCCAATACCAAGTAAATCGACAATAGAACGGACGATAAAAATTTGAAACTACAGGCACAATAATCAATAATTGCAAATGTGAAGAAAATCGACGTGATCTTTCGCCAAACGATTTTTTTCTATGGGGACATTTAAAAACTAAGCTACCAATAAAAAATATGAAAATTTAGTCCAGCTAAGGAATGCTATTTCTGCTGAATGTGCCAGAATATCGATGTACCACCTAGCCAACGTAAGAAATGAGTTTTATAATCGTTTGGGTTATTGTCTGGCAGTTAATGGAGGAATATTTGAACATTTGATTAAATCCTGATATTTTCGTCATAAATTGATTTCTAAATGTAGACAAATTTGTTTTATTGTCTTGCGTAACTGTGAGTGCATGTGTTGGAATTAGCTGTAAACTAAAATGAAATGCGAGGATTCAGTTTTGGCAATGACTTTATAAATTAATGATATAAATTGTCACTGATAAATCGATATGGTGTTTTTATTATTGATTTCTAGAGTACAGGGTGCATAATGAGATACTACGTTGCAGAAGTCTTAAGCAGTTTACTCTTTACTGGTTGGTTGAAAAATGCTCAAATTTTCATTTTGGGTGGAACTTACTGTGCTCTTCAATAAATCCTAATAGCATTTTTTTCTAAAATAATGAGGGGAGCCAATATTTGACTAGTTCAAAATTTACATGGTATTCCCTATGTCTCGCTCGACGGAGCAACACCCGGTATAGGAAATCACTGCCAAAAGTTCCGTACTGTAGTTAAAAAACATGCTGTATAATAAATATTGATAATAATTTTCATAAAATAAAACTGCGAAATTGCCGCCATAAAACAAAAAACACCAATTAGGGAGAATTACCTTACAAATACATTAATGGGGTATAATCAAAATCACAAACTTCAGAATCGCAAGCTTAGAGCCACTTTCACAATATCAAACAAACCATAAAAGATAATTTAACTTACCCTAAAACTTTGCAGAAATGCGTCGAAAATATACAATATATTATCGGATTTGCCGCCGAATTTAATGGTGCTAAGCTCTGTATAAATGAGGCAATAGCGGTGTTTGTCTGAGTAGGTGGTATATAGCCGAATACTTGTAACAGATCAAATATTATGTAGGGACTCCAGCAGACGATAAATACTAAAAATAAAATATGAAACAGTAAGTAAAAAGAAGAGAAAGTGGGTTGTAGGTAAAGCTTTGTTGCCGTATTTTTATACACTTTGTAAACCTGCAACAAGTAAGGTTTTAACTCATAACAATTGCAAAAACACCGTCTCAAATCCGACCCCCTTGGGAATATTGTTCTCATATCTGGGGCATGGCGTCCCCCATAACACTTTTTTTTGTTTACAGATAGGGCCATCGCCGGGCTGTAGGGAATCTAGCGTTTTTTTATAGGTACTTCTGCTCCGAGGAATTGTCAAGTAGTATTTCCCCACTTGAAGCTTCCAAGAAAGAAACTCGTGGTGCTGCACGCCTCGAACTTTCACTTCGTTTGTTTATTCATCCCTGAAGTTTCTATATTGTGGAACCTGCTGCCCGCGGTGGTCTTTCCTTCCCCTCCTAACCTTTAAGTCCCGTGTTAATAAACTCTATAAGCTCTAACCTTGCTGAAGACACCCACGGTACGTTAGTTTTAGGCTTTTAGCCTTCGTGGATTGTCTAAAGATAAAAAAAATATAAATAGAAAAATCTATATGGTGTTCTGTTTAAGATAACAAAGTTGTTCTATCGTCTGTCTGAATGTGGAAGACAATGATTCAGTAGTAAAAGAAGAATTTCGGACTTCCATTGTCTTTATTAATTTATTCACACAACGTTTCGGGCAGTACTATCTCCGTCCGTTCTCAAGTGTAAACTAAACCTAATTCCTAAAGCTACTGAGTTTATATACACTGGGGAAGATCATTCACCAGTGATGGAGTTGGGTTCGGTCAAGCGTGGGGTTGCTCACCTAAGGCGCCGGCATTAGTACGCTTTAAAAGTGGTTTCCAAATGTGTAGTATGTCCACACTTGGATTGCTAAAAACATCATTATTGTTTTCAATAAAGATGGCTTCCTTAAATTTGCGCTTTCTCCAATGTGGTTCCCTGTGAACAACCCGTGCTTCTGACCACTTGATATTGTGTTGTTGAGACCAAACATGGTCAGCGATCCCTGATTTCGATGTTTCTCCCCTCTGTGTGTGTTGTTTGTGCTCCGCCAGTCTTACATTTAAAGGGCGCTTTGTTTCTCCAATGTACGACCCCCCACATTCGCATCGTACCTGGTAGATACAAACTTTCTCTTGTATGAATAAATCGGGTTTTGTTTATGTCAAGAAACTTCGTAGTGTAGATCCAGATTTAAAGACGGTTTTAATTCCATATTTCTTTGCTATTCTTCTAATTTTTTCGGACGTTCTTTTCACATATGGAATTGTTAAAAGAGAGAAAGTATCTTGCTCAGGTGGTCGCACTGGTGGTTCCACATTACAACTATTTATAATTCTATTTATAGATCTCTCAGCATAACCATTTTGAAGCAAGTAAATTTTGATATTTCTTAGTTCTGTATCCAGGGTTGCTTTGTCGCTGCATATTGTGGTTGCGCGTTTATATAGCGTTTTTATTATTCCCAGTTTGATTGTTTCAGAATGGTTTGATTGAAAACTAAGATATTGTCCCGTGTGTGTGTGGGTTTCCTATATACAGATGTGTTAATTGTTTCATTAGACCTACTGACGAGAACATCCAACCACAACCACATTAACTCAGTAAATAACTCCATTAGAAAAATGGATGTCTGCCTTTTCTGGATGTTCTCGTCAGTAGGTCTAATAAGCAAAATGGTAAGATAATAAATGGGAATAATATCCTACTATCGTAATAATATACGAAAAGAGGTCTCCCTTTTTTCCACGGTAAAATGAAGAACTCATGCTTTTCGTGTCATTCACCTGGATCCTCTCCACCGATTAGTTTCGGTTGCATTACAGAACTTATCAACGTGGCTTCACCGGATCCATGGTAAATACCAGAAAGAGCAAGAGTGTTATATCAACAACTATGTTGTTCGAAGGTAAGATATAATCTCACGCCAGCCACTTTGATAAGTCCTGTGAGATAGGTAAAACTAGTTAGTAGAGAGGGTCCAGGTGAATGACACGAAAAGTAAGAGTGTTTCTCTTAATCGTCGAAAAAGGGAGGTACTTTTTTCAAAAAATGGTAAGATTTTGTAAAAAAAACTTTAAAAAATCTAAGGCTTTCTGTAAAAACGCATATTGATAACTTTATTCGTTCTAAAGATATTCGCGATCAAATGGACCGAAATCATGATACAACAAATACAAAAGGTAGGATCCTGCGCATGACGTTTATCATGTGACCACCGTCTCTGACGTAGTAATGTGACTAAATTTGTAAACAAAGTTGAAACCTTGCGTTTGTTTTCGCGTTTTTAACAGTTTGTTTACCGTTTTACTTTGATTTTTGGCAGTTTTGTGACTTTAAAACCAGTTAAGTATAAAATAAAAGGACTTTAAACAGTGGTTTACTACGTAAGTTCCGTTTATGCACATATTAACATTTTTAGCTACTTAACATCAAATAATATATTCTTAGATTAACAGTAATATTATTCTAAAAAGATATTTTCCTATACTTGTCCTCATATTTAAAAAATTACCTAAATTCACAAACAATGGAGGCCTTCTTAGGACCTAAATTTAAATATTGCGCCAAAAAAGTCACATTGCTACGTCATGCGCAAAGCGAGCCAATTTAGAATCGCTGTTGATCCCAAGGTTAGTTTATATTTATAAGGTTGCGACATATCCTCAACTTTTAGGCGGTTCGAGGTCGGGGACGCAAGGAAAGCACTCCACGGAGAAAGATGGCAAGACTGGTTAAAAATCAAAGCTAAATATCAATCCAGTGGCGTCTAGAATTTGCGCATTTCATTTTGCATTGTTTTAGAAGTGATATTTGTTGAAAGATGTAATTCCAAATGGTTTTTATTTAAAGTAAAATAATTTTCAACTTAATAACAATTAAAAACCTGTTGTGTAAACGGTTGTTCTAATAATACAATAAACTGTATATATCCGGCACTGAACAACATGACCGAAAAAATGGGAGATGTGACGTCATAACACGTCAAAGCAATATGGCCGAATGTCGTGACCTTTGTATCATGGACCAATATAATGCCACAAGGCAACCCTGTATTTTACTTAAAACTTTAATAAAATTTTTAAAAAAATTCTTACCAGTGACAATGACTAAGGTTATTTTAATTGTTTTAACTTTGGCTCGTGGTATTAATCCTCTGGATGATGCTCTTCTATCGCCGTCAGAACCTGCAACAAGTAAGATTCCTAATTAGTATTATCAAGTATTGCAGAAACACTTCCACGTAGGGAATATGCAATACATTTTTTACTATAAAATTAATGAGTAAAAAGACATAATATATCTGGTGGCCCAATTGTCCGAGAAAGGCCAATATTTCTGTTCGTGAAGGAGATATGACTAAAAGTTTTATATAAAAGTTGTAGGGCATGTAGTTTTTGTAAACGTGCATGTCCCAAAAATATTTTGATTTATACAAAGTGTCCCAAAAAAAAGTTATGGCTAAGAAGTTATTTTTTTTTAAATTGTAACCCCTATTTTTGTTTACGGATTCAGCATAAAATTTTGCATACAGTACATTATTTAGTTTTGGCACTCATGGCAATGTTGCCACGCTATCTATAATTTTAGTAAAAACATGTTACCCGAAAATTATGTAAAAACGGAAATAAATTAGTTATTAATAATACTTATCTAGGTGTTTTAACACACTTAGTCCCACAAAATAAATTCCTATAAATATTCACCCGATCTTATACAGGGTTTCTTATAGCATGGCCAATATCTCAACATTTAAAATGCTAAATCTCATTTTTTTTAAATGGAACACCCTGTATATTAGGACATTTTTAGATTTTAGGATAAAAAAGAGAAGTTTCTTTGGTAACTAAGTAAATTTTTTAAATTTAATATCACATTTGTTTAAAGGGAAAAGATGAGATTTTAAGAATATTGACAAATATATATGATGATTATTTTTGTGGTCTTTAGTGTATTAAAACACCTAGATAAGTATTAATAATACCTAATTTATTTTTTACCTAATATTTTTTAAGAATGTTAAGTTTATTTTTTTATTATAAATAGTGTGGCAACATCGCCACGAGCGGCAAAACAAAATAATGTACTATATGCAAAATTTTATGCTTAATCCGAATCTGTAAACAAAAATAGGGGTTACAGTTTAAAGAAACTAACTTTTTAGCCATAACTTTTATTTTTTGGACACTCTGTACACATCAAAATATTTTTGGAAAATGCACGTTTAAAAACCCTACAACTTTTATAAAAAAACTTTTGTCATATCTTATTAGAAATATTGGACTTTCTCGGACAATTGGGTCCCCCTGTATATATACAGAAAAATCGACAAACTCCCAACCAGCAAGCTGACGTCTTATTGACGTCTCTTTTAGTCAGCAAAGACGTCATAAGATGACGACAAAATGACGTTAAATTGACCTCCCTAAAATGATTCGTCGCATCTCTCGGGACACTGTCCAACCTGAAGATGCAGATTTTTACACTAGCCGAAGATATTTCTTTCCAATCTAATTGAGATTTCTAACCGCAGACCGGTCTCGAAATATGTTGGTCTCATCGGTACGGTGTAGGTAGATAAAAAGCGGAGATGTTGAATAAACGTAGTAGTTTATTGTCAATTGCGCCATCTATCGGTAGAGTTTTTTCCTATTTCAATCTTGTAAAATTATTAGTCTTATTTTTCTATCATATGATATTTCAGTTGGATTTTGACACGAATTTTTTCTGGCGGGTTTTCTAAACGTGACGTCATTAGATTTTTATGAGCTAGGATGACAAAAATATGACGTCGAAAAGACGTCACTTCAAGGACGTCAAAAACACGTCATTAAAAAGACGTTAAATGACGTCATAATTTTGGTCTAATGACGTCCTATGCCATAAATGACCAAAAAGGGACTTAAAAATGATGTCATAATGACGTCTACTTGCTGCTTGGGTAACAATATTCCTGGAAATTTAACTTACCGATGCGGTCATTAAAACTGCCTCTAAGTCCTCTAGAAGTGAACTGAACTGAACTCTTTGACCAAATTGTCTTTATCATGACAATATAGCATGCAGTTATGATAATAGTCGGTATAACGAATAGAGCTAGAGCAATGAGAACCATGTAGAGCTGCCAATGCCATTGCTCACGGAATTCAATCCAACATTGAGGTTGATCTAAAAATATTATTATTGGTCAAATTAATAAACGATTTATATTTTTGATATCACGATTAGGACGGCGACACGAGTTTTATCTTTGGTAAGAATGATCACATCCGCAAGAAATCCCTGACACTTTAACGATGTCCTGTCCAATAAATCAAGAAAAAACACCGAAAATAAAATAACAATTTTAAATAATGAGGAAAAAAATAAATTATGTATGTATGGAATTTTCACATCACCTTTTAGAATCTTGCATTTTATTAACAGGGATGGTATATTTTTATTCTTATTTATATTTAACCAATTTCTTTTAAAGAATATTCTAGGATGAATAATGATTATCACTTAACACCACAGCTCATGGGCAAATCCGTAATCAACGTAAAAACGATTAATTACTTTCCGAGTTTCTGTTAACTGTTGTTTAAAAAGCCTTTTCGGTTTTGAGAACCGTTTTCGATTTTCAGTTTTAAAGACCGTTTTCGGTTTTCGGTTTTAAAAACGGATTTCGGTGTATCGGTTTTGAAAACCGTTTTCGGTTTTTCGGTTTTAAAAACTGGTTTCGGTTTTTGGGTTTTAAAAACCGGTTTTTAATACCGGTTTTTAAATATTCGGTTAACCGGTTTTAACCGAAACAGGTTTTTTAAAAACCGGTTAACCGGTTTTGTTTTCTTCCGGTTTTTGACAGCCCTAGTTAAATATACTACTTCCTTAAAGCGAAACATTTCAATGATGCATGGACATACAAATGTATGATTTAGGATATGATTATTTGGTCAATATAGTGTAATTTTACTAAAAATATTACTCATGCTAAAAAACGTAAATTAAGTTTTTGTCCACAGATCGCTGCTCTGTTCGCCACCTCAAATTACATTAAAAAATCTTTAAAAAATATTAGGTTTTACTAAGAGAAAATTAACCCTCACACCAAACTTCACTTCGCCACCAATCTAATTTAATAACGAAACCAAATAACTCAATATCCACTGGATATTAATATTAATTAAACTCATTTTGGGCAAAATATTAATCGCTCGAAGTTCTATTTAATTTCACAACCAATTAATATTCGTATTAGTATCAAACAATTAAACTTTTGTAAGCACTTTTAACTTTAAATCAAAAGTAATTAGAGCTGTCTGGAAACTTTTAAAGCATAGGCGTACACTTCTCTTATTTTAATATTAAAATTAAATATATATAATTATTTAAATTAACTGTATGCTATTAGTACTTTTATTAATATTAAAAATAGAAATTGTTTAAAATAGCAAAAAAGTAGCCCTTTAAAATTACAATACATATAATATATTTATCTTTATCATTTTCAAATATATAAGCATTTAAATCAGAAATATACTTTTAATTTCTTGGTGCCATGGATATAATAAAAACTATATTTATTTATTAGATTAAAATAATCTTATTGTCGAAGCTATTTAATATTTGAATCGGTCATTTGAGAAACAGCACATGTCATATTTTCGGCCATTTTGATATTATACTGTTAATTCCATATTTAAGGGTAAATACATCGAATCATACAGAAACATCACTTGTCTGATAATATTGCACGATTTTATTCTCCTGATTAATATTTGATTCCGTTTAGTAACAACACAAGTCGGTGACATGTGCTCTTTCTCGAAGCATTATAAGTAGGCTGTTTTTTGTTTTGTTGTTTGTTAAATGTTAAAACATGGCGTCTACAAGTAGTAGTGAAAGTGATAATACTTCGATAAAAAAGGAAAAAAAGAAAGTTATACAAGTGTAAAATAATAAAAAATGCTAGACTAAAAGGTGAAGAATATATTAATTATAAAGGTGCTGTAGTATGTTGTAAAAATTGCAAAAACTAAAGATATTGCTGATTTTAAAAGTTGGTGGCCGAAGTTCTATAAAAAAACATTTTGTCCATTGAATCTCTTGGTAGAGGTGTGCCAAGGGCCCAAAAATGTACATTTCAAATTTCGAACTTTACGCATTTTAGATATTCTTCAAATAAACCTGGGGTAGTTGAGGCGTTTAATTTTATAGATGGTGTTACGAGCCATAAATTTAGACTTGCCACTTCCAACTTATTACAACTTCCTACCACTGTTTAACAACCAGCTTATCCACAAGGATAGGTTCCTATAAATTCAAAAAACTAGATGACATAAAGCCACTTTTTTATACATTCCAAAAGAACACCACGACTTCTATACAGAGATAATAGGAGTAAATTGGACAAGAACTTAAAAGGAAGACCATTAGTATTGTTTTTTTTATATTGTAATGTTTTTCCATGTATTATTTAATATAAATATAACCTTATTTGCTGAGTTTTCATATTCATTTCAGAAACATCACATGTCGCGTATTCTCAAATACCCATATTTTTTTACTTATTTATCTTTATGGATCAAATATTAACGTATTTGGTCAGTAATCGAGGCAGGTTTTTAATGCTAATTATTTAAAAATAATTTTGTAAAATATCCTTTTAGATTTTCAGTTTTTTTTTATTTTCTGTAAAATGGTTCAAAACTGACATGTGCTGTTTCTCAAATGACCGATTCATTTATGTTTAGCATACTATAAGCGTAAAAACGCAATGCGCCGTTGCCAGACTTAATTAATAGTCACACACCTTCTTACATTCTAAGGATTTTTATTTTTAAAAACAAAATTAGTGGTAATATTAATGCTTATACCTAATTATTTATTTGATTTGGTAAAATAGTCGCATTATCGGGGGTAATTACACAAGTGCATTAAAATTATCGATAATTTTGCTTGCAAAAGCGTATTGCATAAAAACTACTAGAGTTCATTTTCATATTTTGGCGAAAGAGCCCGAAGCAGGAGCTCGAGTTGTTGTGCCAAATATCAACTGGATTGGGTAAAAAATAAAATGCAATATGGCGAAAAACCCAAAATAAAAATTGAACTTTGACGGCTTGTAACTCGAAAACGAATAACATTTTGAAAAAAATTATATGAAGATCTACCCTTATTTTGTCAAGTAGAATCATCCCCTTAAGTTTCGTGATCGATTTTGAATCACCCTGTATAATCAAATTACACCGATGTCTAATTTTAATTCAGGAAAATAAAAATCATACAAAATAACAAGTAAATAAAATCATTTCATACAGAGACTTGCTGGCACAAACTATCCTACAAAAAATATGCGCTTTGAAAATATTTTTTATCAAGAGTAATGCCACCCACTGTTGCGTCGCCATAACGCTTGGCGATTTTTGATGTTTGTAGTATAATAGGAAATAATGAAAGTTAACAACGTTATTTGTACATGTGCTTCGCCATAGGCACGTGGAGCTAAAATTGTCTTTTTTTATCTTTGGACAAACCACGAAGGCTAAAAGCCTAAATACTAACGTACCGTGGGTGTCTTAAGCAAAGTAAGAGGGAGTTTGTTGACACGGGACTTAAATACTTGAAGATTTGGGGGAAGGAAAAACCTCTGCGGGCAGCAGGTTCCACAACCTAGAAACTCTAGGGATAAAAGAACGAACAAAGTGGGAAGTTCGGTGCCCGTTCAGTTGGACCGTATAGGGATGCATACGCGCGGAACCACGAGTTTCTCTGTTGGGAACCGTAAGTGGAGGAACTATACTGGACAATTCTTCAGAGCAGAAGCCATGGAAATACCTATAAAAAAGCGATAAATCCCCACAGCCAGACGATGATGTGCAAGAGAAGGAAGCCTTTCTGTAAGTGAAGGATCATTAATGACACGAATAGCTCTTCTTTGAATAGAATCAAGAATGCTTAGGGTTGTGGGGGACGCCATGCCCCAGATATGAGAACAATATTCCAAGGGAGGTCGGATTTGGGACACAAATAAAGTGTATAATTTAGAAGGGGAAAAATACTTTTTGGCTCGAAAGAGAAATCCAAGCTTTTGAAGCTGCCGTGGCTATAGATACAATGTGTTTATGCCAGTTAAGGTTACTTTCAAATGTGACGCCCACAAGATTAAAGGTGTCTTTGCTCTGTAAAACTTGGTCGCTCATAAGTAGAGAATGAGTATTTGATGACTCTTTTCGCGACAAAGAACATTAAAAAGGACAGAGATTTTTAGCGCCCCAATCCAATATTAAATTAAGATCCTGCGAAAGAGATATCTGCATCGCTCTGCGTTTGTCCAAATCAGGTTTAGTGATAGGTTTAGGAACCTGAAGCTGAACAATAATACCCCTATTGTCGGCGAAACTATGAATGGAATTAGTTGTGGACGAGAGAAGGTCGTTGATGTGAAGAAGAAACAATGTTGGTGCCAGAACTGAGCCCTGAGCCCTGTCTGTCCAAAACTACATCTAAATGTACAATATAACCTTTATTTTTTAATTTTGGTAATTATTTACAAACCGGATGCTTCGCCGATTTTAATGAAATTTAGTATACGGTTTTTTTGGGGTGCTGATTACGAATCTGATTTTTAGTCAGACACGTTTTGTTCTCGAGATCTTCATCATCAGGCTTGATAACCAAAACTAACCTGAATTCACTATTTTCCTCTTCTTTTGCATTCAATTCTTGAGTTTTCTGTTAAATTGGTACTTAATATTTGATTTCCACCTTTAAAACCCCATTTTTCTATTTATTTTACCCATTTTTTCATAAAATTGTAAAGCTTAACTTTCAATCGCAGTAGCCTTGGCGGCACTAAGTCTACTGAGATCGAAATGATTAAAAGTAAAGCTTTGCAATTTTATGGAAAAAGGGTAAAATTTATAGAAAAATGAGGTTTTAGAGCTGGAAATCAAATATTGAGTACCAATTTAGCTTGTAATCAAGAATTAAGGGCAAAAGAAGGGGAGAAATAGTGAATTCAGACTAATTTTCGTGATCAACTCTGATAATGAATATCTCAGGGAACGAAACGTGTGCGACTTAAAAATTCTTTCGAGTTCGTAATCAGCGCTCCAAAACCCCGTATACCAAATTTCATTATAATCGGCGATGCGTCCGGTTTGTAAACAATTACCTTAATTTTTAATGAGTTGAAACACTAGCTTACCCTGTACGATTGTTTCTTCATACAAAAATAGCATTGGAACTGAAAAAATTGCGCTAATCACCCAAGCTAGTATTATCAGTATCTTAGCTCTTCTTCCTAAAAAAAATAATCATTTACCTGCTTTTACTTTTAAGACGCGTTTTAAAAAATTAACCTCTTAATTAAAAAACAAAAAGGATGCATAATGAGTTTTCATATCTAGTATTTACTTACGGCTTCCTGAAAATTTCATTGGATGTCTTATTGCGTCATATCTGTCAATACTTAAAGACACCAGAACGTGAAGTTGAAGCATACGTCACCAATGCCTAAAACAAAAATAAAAAGAATGAAAAAGAAAGCTTTAGATTTTAGCTCAGAGGTTGTGTTGTTTCCCGACGTGAAGCGAAGAGAAACAATAAACCGAGAGCTAAAGTCTAAAATTTTGTCCCGTGTATAATACAACATTTTTTTTCTAAGATGGGAAAAAACGAGGACTAATTATTAAAAAAATAAACATAATAATAAAGTCAGGAAATTAATTATCTAAATTTTAAAGTTTAACATTGGTTTAATTTAGTACCTATTAAAAGAGATACAAGAGAAAAGAAAAAAGATATATGTTTTAAATAATTTTTAAGCTATTTTAATTTAATAAACGTATTATATTTTTGAGTATGCCACTATATCTAAAATATTTATAACAATATTTAGGTTATTAAAAATAAATAATAGTTTAAAAAACTAAAAAACACGCTTTTATATGCAACCGAACTAAAAATTAGAAAATAATTTTTCATTACAAAGAGTTTGTATTACAGTAATAAAAGGTCAAACAATGAATCATAATTATATACCTCAAAATAGAATTATAATAAAATTTAAGATAATAACAGAATAATTCACTTTAGAGTAAAAAGCGTGGGGTGCATTTTACTATTTTTTATAACTTTTCCTTCATAGATATTTACAAATGAAATAATTATAACATTTAATATATTAAGCACCCCACGCTTTTATTCTGAAGTGAATTATTCTGTTATTATCTTAAATTTTATTATAATTCTATTTTGAGGTATATAATTATGATTCATTGTTTGACCTTTATTACTGTAATAAAAAGTCTTTGTAATGAAAAAATATTTTCTATTTTTTTGTTCGGTTGCATATAAAAACGTGTTTTTTTAAACTATTATTTATTTTTCATTTTTAGTTCGATATATCAATTAGTTTTCTGCGGACATGTGATATTGAAATGTTTCACGAACTATTTCGTAATCTAATCATTTCATTTAAAGCTTCTCTGTTGCATAGGGTTTCAAACGCTACTACTCCGAACAAGTTTCTGTCAGCCTTATGCTGAGAGAACGTCCGAAACTGCACGCATGCGCAGATCGCGCACTAGCTCTTTCTCTGTTACTCTCCTACAGAAAATCTATAAAAGAATTTATTTATCCTGGCGATCCTAATCAGGATAACGGGATACTGTTTGCAGATTATTGCATTGTCATGGGTCCTTGATACGTGTGCAAAGTTTCAAAGAAATCGAATCGCTGAAAGTTGGTGAAAATTAAGCTTAAAGATTCCGTTACATACATACAACCCAAGCTAATAAAAGCGTGGTAAAAAGCCTTTAAAAATACTAAAGTTCTCAAATTTTTATAAAAATACCAAGCAATTCAAAAGTTAAAAGGGGGTCCTAACTTTAGACAAGCACTGTACGTATAAAATGTCTATCAATTTATTTTTCATTTTTTAGTTCGATTATATCAATTAGTTTTCTGCGGACATGTGATATTGAAATGTTTCACGAACTATTTCGTAATCTAATCATTTCGTATAAAGCTTCACTGTTGCATGGGGTTTCAGAACGCAACTACTCCGAACAAGTTTCTGTCAGCCTTATGCTGAGAGTACGTCCGAAACTGCACGCATGCGCAGATCGCGCACTAGCTCTTTCTCTGTTACTCTCCTACAGAAAATCTATAAAAGAATTTATTTATCCTGGCGATCCTAATCAGGATAACGGGATACTGTTTGCAGATTATTGCATTGTCATGGGTCCTTGATACGTGTGCAAAGTTTCAAAGAAATCGAATCGCTGGAAGTTGGTGAAAATTAAGCTTAAAGATTCCGTTACATACATACAACCCAAGCTAATAAAAGCGTGTTAAAAAGCCTTTAAAAATACTAAAGTTCTCAAATTTTTATAAAAAATACCAAGCAATTCAAAAGTTAAAAGGGGGTCCTAACTTTAGACAAGCACTGTACGTATAAAATGTCTATCAATTTATTTTTTATTTTTTAGTTCGATTATATCAATTAGTTTTCTGCGGACATGTGATATTGAAATGTTTCACGAACTATTTCGTAATCTAATCATTTCATTTAAAGCTTCTCTGTTGCATAGGGTTTCAAACGCTACTACTCCGAACAAGTTTCTGTCAGCCTTATGCTGAGAGAACGTCCGAAACTGCACGCATGCGCAGATCACGCACTAGCTCTTCTCTGTTACTCTCCTACAGAAAATCTATAAAGGAATTTATTTATCCTGGCGATCCTAAACAGGATAACGAGATACTGTTTGCATATTATTGCATTGTCATGGGTCCTTGATACGTGTGCAATGTTTCAAAGAAATGGAATCGCTGGAAGTTGATGAAATTTAAGCTTAAAGATTCCGTTACATACATACATACATACATACAACCCAAGCTAATAAAAGCGTGTTAAAAAGCCTTTAAAAATACTAAAGTTCTTAAATTTTTATAAAAAATACCAAGCTATTCAAGAGTTAAAAGGGGGTCCTAATTTTAGACAAGCACTGTACGTATAAAATGTCTATCAAATTATTTTTGGTTAGTTAAATAAACAACTCTTGAATCTAAACAAAAATAGTCTGATATTGGGAAAATAATGTTTTATTAATAACCTTTAACTTGTCCCGTGTAGAAATATGGACACGTAATAAACAAATAACATCGAACCTATACTGATTTATTATACGTTTCCTTAATTTGAAAATGGTTCAATAATCCTGAATAAATTTAATATATTTACATTTTAAATACCCATCAAAATAGTGTTTGAATGTTAAATAAACAACTTAATATGTTGACCGATGTGGGAAAATAATATTTTATTAATAAAGTGTAAATCGTACCATACGAAATTATGAATATGTAATATATAGTTTTCAGGCTTTACTGATTTAGTTTTTGTTTTCTAAACTTTCAATTATAAATCTACCGTATTTTTAGTAAATACATCAAATTACTTCTGGGAAATTATAATTTTATTAATAAAATGTGACTCGTACTTTGTAAAATTATGAAAATTTACTAAATAGTTTCAAAACTATTGAGTTATTTATTTATACGTTAACAGTTTAATAGCAATTTTTTAACCTAATAAGGCACCAATATACATCAAAGTTTTCATCCATTTCAATTAAATTACCTACATACATACAGGGTGTCTAGTAACTCAACCGACAAACTTAACCAAACGATTCTACAACAAAAACATAAGAAAAAAACTTCATATAAACATATGTCCTAAACGTTTTATTTTTTGGAACTACGGGGTCTTAAATTTAAAAAAGTTTTTTTGTCTTAAAATTTTAGAATCTGCAAAGCTCGATTTGTGAATGAATATGTAATATATAGTTTTCAGGCTTTACTGATTTAGTTTTTGTTTTTTAAACTTTAAATTATAAATATACTGTATTTTTAGTAAATACATCAAATGACTTGTGGAAAATTATGATTTTATTAATAAAATGTGACTCGTACTTTGTATAGTTATGAAAATTTACTAAATAAAGCTTTATTTATTTATACGTTAACAGTTTAATAGCAATTTTCAAACCTAATATATAAACAAAGTAAAAATTAAGAAATACAGAAAAGTTTAATATTTTCCGAATGAAACATATTTTTCTAAACAGCCTATAACCTGATATTAATAAACTAAATATCCATTTTTACACATAATTTTTGTAAATATCTATAACATCTGTAAATATTTATTTTACCTGTGCAAATTTAATGAATCTGCAAGATGTGTCACCTGCATACCATGTGACTGTCATACGCCAAACGATATCAGTTAGAACACTTATTAATCCAACGGTGAGATCTGTAAATAAACCCACAATTATACAGGGAGTTCCCAAAGTTAAAGCTTCCGGCAAACAGCGAACGCGACGTTAGCGGAACATAAACGCGTCAATGTCCTATTAAGACACGTCCGTGACACGCCAAGCGGGACAGCAACGCGACGCGGGTGTTTGACTGCTAGGCAAAGAATTCAATGTATTGCATTGCAACGTGCAGGGCCGTGCCTACCGGGTGGTGCAAGTGGTGTAAGGTACCAGGGCACAACGCTCTAGGGGCGGAAAAATGTTAAATAAAGGGCGTAAAGTATGGAAGGAAGGTTAAAATTCATTTAATAGTGGAAAGAGAGAAATGGAGTAATGTAGAAACAAGTAGAAATAAACAAATTGGAGTGAGGACCTTTTTTGGGTCTTCAAAATTATTTTAACCCGAAAAATTAATTCTTTCAGGGGCGCCAAATTGTTTTTTGCACAGCGGCCAAGTTTTACAGAGCAAAGACACCTTCAATCTTGTGGGCGTCACATTTGAAAGTAACCTTAACTGGCAAAAACACATTGTATCTATAGCCACGGCAGCCTCAAAAAGCTTGGATTTCTCTTTCGAGCCAAAAAGTATTTCTCCCCTTCTAATTTATACACTTTATATGTGTCCCAAATCCGACCTCCCTTGGAATATTGTTCTCATATCTGGGGCATGGCGTCCCCCACAACCCTAAGCATTCTTGATTCTATTCAAAGAAGAGCTAATCGTCTCATTAATGATCCTTCACTTATAGAAAGGCTTCCCTCTCTTGCCCATCGTCGGGCTGTGGGGGATTTATTGCTTTTTATAGGTACTTCCATGGCTTCTGCTCTGAAGAATTGTCTAGTATAGTTCCTCCACTTACGGTTCCCAACAGAGAAACTCGTGGTTCCGCACGTATGCATCCCTGTACGGTCCAACTGGGCAGGCCTCGAACTTCTCACTTTGTTCGTTCTTTTATCCCTAGAGTTTCTAGATTGTGGAACCTGCTGCCCGCGAAGGTGTTTCCTTACCCCCAAATCTTCAAGTATTTAAGTCCCGTGTCAACAAACTCCCTCCTACCTCGCTTAAGACACCCACGGTACGTTAGTATTCAGGCTTTTAGCCTTCGTGGTTTGTCCAAAGATAAAAAAACGGCACCCGTACGGGCTACCTCTAATGGGGGTATGCCCGTACTAAATTTAGTTATTCAAATAGTTCCTGTAGTCTTATAGTAAAAGAAAAAGATGGATTTCGCCACAAAGATCTACAGCAGATCTTCTTTCCTTCGTATCACACTGTTGGAATAAGTCTCTTGAGTTTCTAGATGAGTCCCAGATCATTGCTCTTGATATATCTTAAGCTTTCGACCAGGTCTGGCATGACGCACTTCTTAATAAACTTCCCTCCTATGGTCTTTCAACTAAACTCTGTACTTGGCTCTCTAGTTATCTATCTGATCGACGTATATCAGTTATTGTGGACAGCCATTCTTCTGGAGTCCCTCAGGGCTCAGTTCTGGCACCAACATTGTTTCTTCTTCACATGAACGACCTTCTCTCGTCCACAACTAATTCCATTCATAGTTTCGCCGACGATAGTACCCCTTCACTCCAGTTTTCAGGTTCCTAAACCCATCACTAAACCTGACTTGGAAAATAAACGCAGAGCGATGCAGATATTTCTTTCGCAGGATCTTAATTTAATATTGGATTGGAGCACCAAAAATCTTCGTCCATTTTAATGCATCCAAAACACAGTCATGTTCCTTGTCGCGAAAAGAGTCATCTTACACTACTTATGAGCAGCCAAGTTTTACAGAGCAAAGACACAACTGGCATGAACACATTGTATCTATAGCCACGGCAGCTTCAAAAAAGCTTGGATTTCTCTTTCGAGCCAAAAAGTATTTTTCCGCTTCTAATTTATACACTTTATATGTGTCCCAAATCCGACCTCCCTTGGAATATTGTTCTCATATCTGGGGCATGGCGTCCCCCACAACCCTAAGCATTCTTGATTCTATTCAAAGAAGAGCTATTCGTCTCATTAATGATCCTTCACTTACAGAAAGGCTTCCCTCTCTTGCCCATCGTCGGGCTGTGGGGGACTTATCGCTTTTTTATAGGTACTTCCATGGCTTCTGCTCTGAAGAATTGTCCAGTATAGTTCATCCACTTACGGTTCCCAACAGAGAAACTCGTGGTTCCGCACGTATGCATCCCTATACGGTCCAACTGGACAGGCCCCGAACTTCTTACTTTGTTCGTTCATTTATTCCTAGAGTTTCTAGATTGTAGAAACTGCTGCCCGCAGAGGTCTTTCTTTCCCCCGAATCTTCAAGTTTTTAAGTCATGTGTCAACAAACTCCCTTTTACCTCGCTTAAGACAACTACGGTACGTTAGTATTTAGGCTTTTAGCCTTCGTGGTTTGTCCAAAGATAAAAAAAATAGTTTTTGTCCCCGGTTTCATGGTCCTAAGAAGATATTTTCATATGGTATATTTGTCCAAGTGACGTAAAGAGCCCTTATGTTTACAAAAATATTACGTCACAATACTTCACCTATTTGAGAAAAAAAATATAACTCCTGCCAAATTTCCTGTACAATTTTAAAAGCACTATTTTACTTACCAGAAGAAAGGCCTATAGTTCTTTAATTTAGCCAACCTTATAAATGTAATGACAAAAAACCTAGCAATACAGCTAAATAAAGTTTGATCACCCTAATAGTTTACTTATTTTAAGTAAATCGAAAGCACACTGCTCAATGTAAATAACATTTTTATTTTAACAAAGACATATTCCTTATCGTGTCTTGTTGAGTCGTAAAAGTCAGTTTAAATCCAAATTGCAAATCATGCAATTTTAAGAGATTCATATTGTATGGCTGCAATTTGCAATAATATTTTTCTCGTCAAAGTATATCCTCTTCTTTGTGCACGTCTGAATTTAAATTTAGTTAAAATAGAATATTAGAGACATTTTGCACCCCTTATTTTGCAATTCCGTTGTGGCTTAACGTTATTCTGAGAATGCGCAGTAACGCAAACATGATCCGTTATCGTTATTAACCATACCGGACTCCTTTAATTACGGATGAATACCGAAGAGCTTATCGTTATCGTTATCGTTATTGTTAAACTGCGTGGTTGCCGGATTGTAGAAATTTTAATATCAATTATATAAAAGGTTAAAATTTTAATGCCGTATTTAATTAAAATATCATTTATACATAGGCTCTAATTAGCGAAAAATCTATAGCAGTAATAAAAATCAAATAGTGTTAAGAAATTAAAACGGACTTGCACTTTTACAGATATTCTAAATCAGTAATTAATTTAGATGTTACAATCTGGCACACTTGCTTTTTATTCTACTACCAAACCTAACCTTACTTTTTGTGTTTTGCTTATACTGTATTGTTCGCATCTACTTTAAAAAACGAAATCAACAGAAGTGTTTGCATATATTTAAATATGAATTTATATCTTAAGAAGAATAAAAGTAAATACTGATTTTTCGTTAACTTTAAAATCGGCGAACCACAGGCAAAAATAAGGTTATGTGTCGAAATCGCAGATGCAAGATAAATTTCTTAAAAGAGGCTGCAAAATCTCTGTCTTAAACTGCTGCCGTAATCGTTATGTTTAATAACGATAACCATAAGGAGGCCAAAAAGTCTGTTATTTTAAGAGGTGCAAAATGTCTCTATTTAGTTACGCTTGGTAACCCATATTTTTCAAGGTTTACGGATCTATTATTAAACGAAGGTATCACCAATCAATTTAAAAGAAAAACCTAACCAACTACTTTTCTTTTACCGTCAACTTCTATTCAGAACGTAGGCACCCTCTCGCACATATCTGTGTTGCGTACCAGCTGTTTTTACACAGATATGTGGAGCTACCTACTTAACTTGCCTTCGGAAGCACAATTTGAATGGGTTTGCTATGTACTAATTGTTACTTACATCGTATTTTACATTACGGACATCCAAAATTTAGTTTATTATGTATTATTTTAAAATGTTCTTACCCGCAAATGCCAAATGTGCGATAAAAAATTTCATTCTGCTTTTCCTTGGCCGCCCAATAAAATGTGAGTAAAGAACGCCACTGTTGCCAATCACTATCACTATGAAAAGGACCCAAAGCACGGTAAAATGTTCCACCTGAAAAAAGAAGAAAATAGGTTATATAGAAAAATTATTTGTTTACAATAGTATAAAGAATTTAACAATAAATGTTTGTATTTTTTATTAATAATAAAACTCTTAGGTCTCGGCTACCGGGGCTGCGAGCGGCAAAGCGTCAGATTTGGTGCTTTTGTTTCTTATGTTAGCATAAAACCATTTTTGAGAACATTTTAAAAGCGCAAATTCGGTACCCTTTGAAAATAATACAAAAAGACATAAAAAAGGCCGCCTGCAATCGGACTATTTTATAGAAAGACGCCGCTATCCTTTACAGCGACGCGCCGATACACTATGGGATAAAAATCCATTATTTTGGCCAAAAAGCAACTTTGAAATTTTAATGGCTCATGCTGTGTATTTTAAAGTAGATACTCCAAACTACATGTACGCAAAATTATAAATGGATGTAACAATTTCTGTTGAGGTAATAAGAAACTTAAAGATGTATTTTAAGTTAACATAAATATACAACATTTAATCTACTAAGTTTATTATTAGCCTTGTTTACTAAAAAAAGTAAAAGAGTTTAAAAAATAAGAGCTATTGTTGTGTTTCCGATGCAGTCTCACGAAGTCTTGCTACTTTTGTCAAAGATTTTTACCTTTTTCTTTATCAGTTTTTGTACTTACAATTGCCTTGCTACTTTTTTGCTACTTCTGAGTGTAAGGACAGATACAATTTTTTTATAACTTACAAGGTTTTCCATTTTAAAAATTAATATGTTTTGTCCTATACTGTATATCTTAAAAGATAAAAGCATTCTGATGGAAGATATAGATTCTACAGAATCTACCCAACAAAACAGTGTTTTTATTTATTTTATACGTTAAAAAATAAAGAAAGTTGGGAAGATGTAACTCTATTACGCTTCTAAGAATAATTTAAAATTATTTTTCAGATTTGGATGGTCATATTTCCGAAACTAATTGAGATAGACACATCAAATGTAGTATTTTTTTAAGCTTTTTAAAAGATTTTTTGGTGGTGATATAATATTCAGGGTATTCCATTTAAAAAAAATTATACCTATTGTCGTGCAGCTACAACATACAAGATCGTCAAAGCGGCTTGCCGGTCAAACCGCACAAATATTATTAGAGGCAGTTTCTAGTATATGTATGTAAGCGGATTCCAAAATTCCGCTTACGTTAACAGTTACCACAAACTATCGTGACAAATATATGCCCCTGTTGCAGGGATTTGCCGCTCGCCGCTTACCTTTATGTCGTAGGCTTAGGCCACGGCTACGATACCAAGCGTCAGCGGCCAGCGAAAAGTCTTAGAGCGCTGCCTTTGATTTTGGAAGCATGAAAGAATGTGTATTTTTAAATCCGGTTGCTGCAATATACGAGAGCAAAAAGCCCTGCCGCTGCCGCTCCAAACTAACAGATATTTAACGTTAAAATAATATAAGATTTTTGTTTTTCATTTGAATTATTCAAAATGGCGGCTGTACGCTAAATTCTTCTACTAAGGTCAAATAGAGACTTCTTATTTGGCGGGCACCCAGTATCGGTTCTATTGATTTGAAAATCAAAAAATATTTTTTTGTGTTTTTAATGTCATTATTTGCCGGTGAACTTAAAAAAAATTAAAGAAATACGTTATATAGCGGAATACAATGCTAAAAATGCAATTGCAATGCAATTTTTTCCATCGTTTTTGTTATGAAAAAATTATCGTTTTTTAAATTTTTCGAGATTTTATAGGTTCACATTAAAAAAACTGTTGTTTAAAAGCCATTTTTTTTATCTTGGGACAGTCCACGATGCTGAAAGCCTAAATACTAACGTACCGTGGGTGTCTTAAGCAAGGTAAGAGGAAGTTTGTTAACACGGGACTTAAAAATTTGAAGATTTGGTGGAGAAGAAAAGACCCCCGCTGGCAGTAGGTTCTACAGTCTAGAAACTCTAGGGATAAAAGAACGAACGAAATTGGAAGTTCGGGGCCTGCCCAATTGGACCGTATAGGGATGCATACGTGCGGCACAACGAGTTTGTCTGTTGGGAGCTGCAAGAGGAGGGATTATACTGGATAATTCGTCGGAGCAGAAGCCGTAAAAGTATCTATGAAAAAGCGATAGATCTCCCGCAGCTCGACGATGGGCAAGAAAAGAAAGTCTTTGAGTAAGTAAAGGATCATCAGTAAGACGAACAGTTCTTCTTTGAATGGCATCAAGAATGCTGAGGGTTGTAGGGGATGCCATTCCCCAGACATGAGAACAATATTCCAGAGAGGGTCGAATTTGGGACACATACAAAGTGTATAAATTGGAAGGAGAAAAATACCTTTTGGCTCGGAAAAGAAATCCAACCTTTTTGAAGCCGCGGTGGCTATAGATACAATGTGTTTATGCCAGTTAAGGTTATTCTCAAATGTGACGCCCACAAGGTTGAAAGTGCACCCGCTCTGCAAAACCTGGCCACTCATAGGTAAAGGGTGTGTATTCGCGACAAAGAACATGATTGTCTTTTGGATGCATTAAATTGAACGAGATTTTTGGCGCCCCAATCCAATATCAAATTGAGATCCTGTGAAAGAGATATCTGCATCGCTCTGCGTTTGCTTTCCAAGTCGAGTTGAGAGACCGGTTTGAGAACCCGAAAAGTGGAGTGAAGGGTACTATCGTCAGCATAACTATGAATGGGATTGGTTTTGAAAGAAAGAAGGTCGTTAATGTGAAGAAGAAACAAAGTTAGTGCTAGTACTGAACCCTAAGGCACTCCAGCATTAATTTCATGAAAGCTTGAATATGAAAATAGTTATGAGGAAAACGCGTTTAAAGTTTAAATAGGTACCTACATAAAAATTCAATAATTATAGTGATTTACCGACTCTGTGATATAAGAAATACTGAGAATTATGTTCTAAAATTTTAGTGGCGTGATCTTAAGGGACAGTGCTAGTATTTTCTTTGACTATACTAACATCCCATATAACATTTTTTGCCGGCGTTGTACATTTAATTGACTGGCATTGCCAACACTCTTTAATGGCAAGGCATTGGCAAAAAGGTATCAAAAAAACGCGAGAGTGGGCAATTGGCCGTTATTAGGCCACTTGTTGCAGATAATGTGATGGCATCCATCATTAATAAGTTATTGGCAAAAAGATAACAAAAAGACACGAAAGTGGGCAAATGCAGATACTCCCAAGCAGCAAGCTGACGTCTTATTGACGAAAATTGTCGCATATACTTTTTTTAAAAGCTAAAATGATGAGATATTTTATTTGAAAATTAAAATAGGAAAAAACTCCTTACTGCATGCAATTTCCTTGCAATGCAAAGTACCATCTCTCGGAACACTGTCCAACTTGGAGATGCAGATTTTTACACTAGCCGAAGATATTTCTTTCAAAGCTAAGTGAGATCACCTACCGCAGACCGCTCTCGAATTATTTTTGTCTAATAGGTACGGTTTAGGCGATAAAAAAGCGAAGATATTGCAGAAACGTAGTAGTTTATTGTCCATTACGCCATCTATCGGTATGTCAAAAAACTATTAAATATATATATAATATTTTTAATTAACACGTCTTTAAAACTTTTAATAAGGTTTTAAACAAAATGTTTACAGCTCCTAACAGTCTACTTGAATATCTTGCCTTCTCGACTAGCCATCACCAATTAATTACACAACACACACTAATTAGGTAATGAATACACTTATTTATGTCTACTAAAAACTCTTTTCTTTAAAAAAGAAACTAAAAAGCTAGAAAACCACGTAGAAAACATTTACACAAAGCGGCCAAACAAAATAAGCAAGGTTGCCTCATACTCATCTGTCAAATTGTCAAATCTTGTATTTAGGCTAAGCCGGAAATTTGAATTTATCACCTTCGGTCGAAATCGTCGAAATTAACCTAGCTAATTTTACCATCATTTTATTTTTATTCTCTCAAAAATACATAGGAAACATTTTGTTTGCCTTAATTTTTATTTGCATGATTTGTATTAATAAAATGTTAGGAAAAGGCCATTTCCTTTAAATTATGTAAAAAAAACATAAAATAATGTTGTTTAGCCGCCATTATAAATAAAACAGATCAATAAAATTGGTCGAATGTTAGTTAAATACCAATGTTAATATTATGGTTTGAAAAGTATGAATATGCGTTGAAGGTTTGCCTTCAAAAATCCAATATTTATTTGCCTGCTACAAAAGACATGTTTTATTTAATCAGGATTGGTATGCCGCCATTTTTATATGCTTCCCGGCAATTCGCCTGCATGTAAAATTTATTGGCAATTGAGTGTTTATTTAGGGTTAACTTTTTAATGCGTATTAGATGTTTGGCATAATATTGCCACCAATTGCCAATGCTTTTACCATCAATGCCAATATGAAAAATGTACATTGCCGGTAAATAGTGTTTGCTGGGATATTAGGAAAAGAAAATAAGATTATACATGTATCTCTCCCCTTAAACATTTTCTTGGGCTTTTAGAAAAATTAATTTAATGAAAACCAATAAATTTTATAACAAAAAGCCAACTAAGTCTTTCAACGCTGCTCTCAAGTCTTTTTGGCATTTAAAGTTTCCGGTAAATCTCTTCGAATTTTGTGTTCCAGAAAACATCAAGTTTACGAGTTTGGAAAATCATATTTTCCAAAGAAGATCGCAGAGTGGAAGTCAGTTAAAAAGGAAAACGGGATATAACGACGTCATTACTTACCATAAGAATATAGCGAATTAATTTGGTGAAGTAACGAACACAATGGGGAGAAAATTAGCAATATAAACGTATAAGATTATGAGTTAGCGACGTATAAGAAACCTCTTGTGAAAGTAGGTAGTTGTTTTAAATAAGAATCGCTATTTGCCAACCTTTTCGTGCGATATACTAGAAGTATTTTTCTTGGGGTCTTCCGGGTTTTCTGACATACAAAAGAGACTATTTGGGTGTTTCTCCATTTATTGAAACATCCTTGTTGAAGCCAAGATCATTTGACTAGGTAAGGTTGCCTTGTAAGCCTTGCAACATGGCGGACCATACGTCACATATGTATTTTGCTCATTATTTAATGAAGTTTTTAACAGTGTAGTTTGTGTTTTTTGTCAATATTAAAGAAATACTTTTAAATACTGTTAATTCCAGTTAGTTACCGTACCTTCTTTATTTTCTATTAATAAATTATTTAACAATGATTATTCTAGCTGATTTTTATCGCGCTCTTTCGCCCTCATAGCATTATCCGTCTAAACATCCTCGTTTGCTATGTTGGCGCCAAGGAACCAGCAGTGCGGTACACTTGTGACGTAATGAGGCAACCTTACCTAGTCAAACGATCTTGGTTTAAGCAAGGTTTTTATCCTCCATTTTTACCACTAGTTACAGCATTGACTCCGTTTGTTTGGATCCATTGTTAAAATTATTTATTATTTTACTCTTTTATTTGATATTTTCCTTTAGATATCATATTTAGTAAACCAAAGAATACTAATCCATAGAAGCTCACAAGTGAAATTTCAGCGTACCCTAAAATTTTAGTACCTACCCTGTCCACCAGATAGCGAAAGTAGTCCAATCGACCAATAGAAACTCGACATTGGCATCCACCAATTTTTGATTGGTTCGGTGCCAACTTTCGCAATCTGGTGGTCAGGTAGGTACTAAAAAAGGTACTTAGCCCATAGTAATTCTGCATCTCATAAGCTTCTATGGATTAGTATTAACTGACTAAACTAACCAAGTACAAGAGAGAAGCATAAGGGTTTTAATGAGAAAAACAAACCTGGAAGACCATTCTGAACTCGTCTTAACCTAATAACACAACCTTATTCTAAGTAGCTTAGCTTACATTTTTAGTTTGCATTTTATTTTTATTTATACAGGGTGTCTCTAAAAAAATGCGGAAAAAATGTTATTACAACCTACTCGATTGTATATATATATATATATATATATATATATATATATATATATATATATATATATATATATATATATAAGCGTCCCGTATGGCAATGCATTATAAAATCCTAAATGATTGCATAATAGTTTAACGTGAAGTCACGGCAGAAAATAACAATTTCGGCCGTGGTTGAATTCTGCATTTTAGTTTATAAATTCCTAGGCGATATTGGTGCTGGCGCATGGTAGCATTTTTACAGTGCTCTGAAATAAAAACTTTCTTTTAATCCTCCTGCATTTCAGCACGGTTGAGTGATGTAGCGTAGTAGTCCCTGCTTGGGTCTGTGATTTAAACAAAGTTTGTTTATGACTTCTAGGCCTCAATTTTGATGGTGTAAAAAAGCTACAAAATGCTACTAAAAGTTATCCCAGCGCCCTTTCTTCGAACCGATCGATGAACGATCATACATCGTAAATATTCGGGGCAGCGCTTTTCACAAATGGAAATAGCTGTGGCTGTGACTCCTGCATCTTACGGGGTTTTAGTGTCAATATTCCAAATCTACTGATATTTTTTAATATTATTTTATGTAATTCTTACTCTAAATGTATCTTTATTTTAAATCCCTCATCACATGATTATAAATACTCGTACTTAGGTCTAATAATAAAATTTAATTTTATTATGTTTTTTTCTTGTCATGGAGATATGTACAGGATGTCGCCTTTTCGAAGACCTTGCAGGGTATAGCGCAAAACTAAAAGAGATAAAACAAATTTTGATTACATAATCTTGATTTTGATTTTTGAAACAAATTTAGTGGTGAAGGTAAATCATGGCTAACTTGATTTGTTTCGGAGATACAAAGTGTATTTTTTTATTTTGTCAATTTGGTTAGGCACCCGGAATTCGCTTGATATTAAATATTTAAAAAACGTGAAAAGTTTTAGGGAATTTTACGTAGAATTCAGTGGTTTACCTATATTTTCTCCATTGACTTTTATTTTAAAGATTATAACACAAAGTTGTTTTTCTTTTAATAAAACACCCTGTATATTTTATCATTAAATAAAGGGTCTCTAAAAGCTAATCAAAAATATCACCTTTAATATATCTTGTTTCTAATAGTTTCGGAAATATGGCCATCATCAGGATTTTTAAAATGAAAACCCTGTATACGCACTAAGATTTAAAGCTCATATTTTTTAAACTGTTGAAGGAACCCATTTAAATGTGGTAAATCTTAAAAGTCTTTTAAAATGTCTTTTTAATGGTCAAATCCACACCAAGATAAATAAACCCTATTCTATTTTTCTTTCTTGGTTTTGGTCCCAGCAGGTCAAATTCACCAGCTCTCTTCCTTCCGGACTATGCTTTCCAGGGCTTCGTCGGCGGAAAATCTGGATAATCAAGCTCGTAGCTTCCAGAAATTCCAAAAAAAAAATCTATATTCGATGCAATGCATAAATTGACAGCCGTAAAACCAAAAACTGCTACAGTTGTTACGTATAATCTTTACTTTCAATACTGACAGTTCTTATGGCACGCCCATCTATTTCCCGGCATTCGAGAAATACCTTGTGTTCACTACCAAACAGGATACCATCAGCTTATAGGGATATTTGCTTACAGCGCTTAGCTCCAGAAGAAAGATGCCGTCATTTTAGCGTGAATCTTTCCTTGATCCTCGAAGGTAAAAACGTCCGTACGGCACCTCTAACCGCCACCCCGGAAAGAACTATGTAGTCCTCCAAGGTTAGTTTATATTTATAAGGTTTGCGACATATCCTCAACTTTTAGGCGGTTCGAGGTCGGGGACGCAAGGAAGGGCACTCCACGGAGAAAAGTTGGCAAGACTGGGTAACATTAAAGTTAATGATCAATCCAGTGGCGTCTAAAATTTGCGCATTTCATTTTGCATTGTTTTGGAAGTGATATTTGTTGAAAGATGTAATTCCAAATGTTTTTTATTTAAAGTAAAGGAATTTACAACTTAATAATAATTAAAAACTGTTGTGTAAACGGTTTTTCTACTAATACAATAAACTGTATATCTCCGGCACTGAACAACATGGCCGAAAAATAGGAGATGTGACGTCATAACACGTCAAAGCAATATGGCTGAATGTCGTGACCTTATATAGACCGACTTTGGTAGTCCTCTACGAACGTCCGCACTGTCCGGAAGTCAAACAAAGAGTCAATAAATAATCCCTCCCAGGTAATTGGTGACACCTTAAAGGTCTGGCCACACATAACCGCAACGAGACCGCAGCCGTGCTTCTCGCTGGTAAAATGTAGGGGGATGCGGTGCAAAAGTTTTATATTTAATAAAATTGCAGTAATATGAGTCTGTTATACAACGCTTTAAATTACATCTGATCGTAAAATAAACCTTCACAAATAAGGCAATAAAAGTTTACCTATACTACACTCAAAGTTTGGATAAAAGGAACAAGGATTAGTAGGAAAATCTGTTTTATTTAAACAAGGAGTTATACATACATAAAACTATGAACTCAGCTTGAAAAAAATGTATTTTGAGGGCATAAAAAGCGCTTTTAAATTTTTCCGAATTAATCTGCCCCGCTTTCCCCATCGTAAATCTGAGCTCGGCGCGGCCTTGATGCGGTTATGTGTGGCCAGACCATTATATGTAGTTTTAAAGTAGCATTTAGGAAAAACTAGACTCTTTGTTTGACCTCCGGAGAGTGCGGACGTGCGTAGAGGACTACAAAGTTCTTCCCGGAGTGGCGGATAGAGGTGTCGTACGAACGTTTTTTACCTTCGGGGATCAAGGAAAGATTCACGCTAAATTGACGGCATCTTTCTTCTGGATCTAAGCGTTGTGGGCGAAGATTCCTATAAGCTGATGGTATCCTGTTTGGTGGTGAACACGAGGTATTTCTCAAATGGCGGGAAATAGATGAGCCTGCCATGGGAACTGTCAGTAGTGAAATTGAAGGTTATATGTAACACCAGTAGCAGATCTTGGTTTGACAGCCGACAATTTATGCATTGCATCGATTAATTGTTTGTTTTCTTTTTGAAATTTCTGGGAGCTACGAGCTCGATTATCCAGATTTTGCGCCGACGAAGCCCTGGAAAGCATAGTCCGGAAGGGGGAGAGTGATGGATTGGACATGAAGGGACCAAAACCAAGAAAAAAAAATAGAGAGAGAGAACATTTAGGAAAAACTAAAATCAATATTTTACGAGATACGTTTGACCTCGTACTGTCGACGAAAAATAAACAAATGTTGTCTCGCTTTAGAACGTCTCTTTTCCACTCATTGTTTTGTTTCTTGCTTTTTTTATACGTCATGATGATGGCTGTAGCTTGGAAAGGGTGCAGTCTCAGATATATGCTTATAAAAAAGAGAAGCCTATTTTAACCTGAAAAATATGTTTTTAAATTATTTCAACTAAATTTTGAGACACCTTACAAAAATAGTACAAGTATAGAAACAACACAGCCAATCCTAGAAAATTACTCAGTACGTTGAAGCAGTGCCAGTATTCGAGGTAGGGTCCGACGAAAGGTGGAAGCGGTGCACCGGCAGCCCCTGATATCGTTTGGCGCCAATCGGCGCGCTTGTTACAGAGATGAATTTTAGGAGAGTACATAGTAGATTGGTGGACTCTTTGTTTGACCTCCGGACCGTGCGGACGTGCGTAGAGGACTACAAAGTTCTTCCCGGAGTGGCGGCTAGAGGTGTCGTACGAACGTTTTTACCTTCGGGGATCAAGGAAAGATTCACGCTAAATTGACGGCATCTTTCTTCTGGATCTAAGCGCTGTGAGCGAAGATTCTATAAGCTGATGGTATCCTGTTTGGTGGTGAACACGAGGTATTTCTCAAATGGAGGAAAATAGTTGGGCGTGCCATGGGAAATATATATATATATATATATATATATATATATATATATATATATATATATATATATATATATATATATATATATATATATATATATATATATATATATATATATATATATTATATATATATAGGTATATTTTTTATCATAACTTAAAACGTTTTACAACCTAAAAAGATCAAAATAAAATTTAGCCTTTCGTTAAGAGTTCAAGGAACGGTTTTTATGGGCAAACGAATAATTTACATAAATTAAACAGAAAGGTTTAATTAACAATTTTAGGCTCTATTTCCTTCCGGGTCCGCATTTCATCTGAGCTGGCAAATGGAGCAAGGAATTGAAATAAATTGACGTTTTTGTTTTAATAGATATTTAAGAAAATTTTAAGTTAAAATCCGGCAGCCGAATGTTTACTCTGGCTTTAAACAAGAATTAGGTCAGATAAAAAAATTATTAAAGAAATGTTAGTTCTACACGACTTATTAACACCTGAACTTAAATACACAGGTTTCTCAAAAAGTGTTTTTTGTGTGAAATTACAAATTTTATTAAAATGGCTTTAGGTCATCTTTTGAATAAATATACTGTTACAGACTTTTAAAAATGTGTTTAGGTTATAGCATTTTAGAGAGTTAGAATCATTTAATTTAGTTTGTTAATTTATTTAAATAATTTACCTTAATTTTTCCAAGTTCCTTCATCACTTTCGAAGGTTTCCGAAAACGCCCGAATTATCCATTAAGAACTTTTATGCCATCCTGTACCATGGAATTTTCACGATATTTCTCGAAGATTCTAGATCATTCTTTACTTTTCCACCATACTATAAAAGAGCGACGGGAAACCTCCGATCAGTTAGTACAGATTCGACTTTTGTGGTGTAAACTTCGAGACATTGACCATTTAAGATTTTGCCGTTATTGTAACCATAGTTACGTTACATTGTTAATAAAGGTATAAAAACGAAGGCACGTGTTTTTATACGAGGTGTTTTGGAACAATACTACTAAACTTAAGTGTTTTTTCCGAAAAAGAAACAAGTCAGGTCTACGTAGAGTAGGCCTTGACATACAGTTACATCTACGAAGAATTAGAAGAAGGAGTGAAAATGAAACATATAAACCTTTAAAAATATGAATCAATCAATTCAAAAGAATCAAATGCTTATCCTTTATTTTTAAGCGGCCAAGTTTTTGCAGAGCAAAGACACCTTTAATCTTGTGGGCGTCACATTTGAGAATAACCTTAACTGGCATAAACACATTGTATTTATTGCCACGGCAGCTTTAAAAAGCTTGGAAATCCCTTTTGAGCCAAAAAGTATTTTTCCCTTTTAATTTATACACTTTGTATGTGTCCCAAATCCGACCTTCCTTGGAATATTGTTCTCATATCTGGGGCATGGCGTCCCCCACGACCATTAGAATTTTTAATTCCATTGAAAGAGGACCTGTTCGCCTCATTAATGATCCTTTACTTACATAAAGGCTTTCTTCTTCTGCTCATCGTCGGACTGTTTGGGATTTATCGCTTTTTAACACGCTTTTATTAACTTGGGTTGTAACTATCTATCTATCTATCTATCTATGTAACGGAATCTTTGAGCCTAATTTTAACCAACTTCCAGCTATTCGATTTCTTTGAAACTTTGCACACGTGTCAAGGACCGATGAAGATGCAATAATTTAAAAACAGTATCCCGTTATCTTTTTTGAATCGCCAGGAAAAAAATTCCATTATATTATAAAAACAACACCTAGGATGCCATCTGTTGGCAACATTTCAAACTTTGCTATTAAATGAAGAAGAAATTTTTTAGTTTTTACACAATTTGGTTAGTTGCACCATGGGTGTTCAATTTTTATGAACAATAAAAATATAGGGTTAGTTGCACCATGAGTTCAAGGATTCCATAATAAAAATTACATTATGTGTAATGTATACATAATACATAATGTGCAATTAATAAAAATTAACATTCTTTTTTGGATCGCCAGGAAAAAAATTTTCCTTTATATTATAAAAATATAAAAACAACACCTAGGTTGCCACCTGTTGGCAACATTTCAAACTTTGCTATTAAATGAAGAAGAAATTTTTTAGTGGGTTGCAATATATTGGCAACGGTCCAAACATTGCCTGGATTGCCATCTGTTGGCAAAATTTCAAACTTTGCTACTTAATGAAGAAGAAATTTTTTAGTGAGTTGCAATCTGTTGGAAAAATTTTAAAATGTGCCACTCTTGTTCATTAAAAAATTTTTTCGCCATTTTGTCAAGAGTAGCAGAAACTAAAAATGAAAAATAATTAATAGTTTAAAAAACTAAAAAAACACGCTTTTTATATGTAACCGAACTAAAAATTAGAAAATAATTTTTCATTAAAAAAAATATTGTCATTTCATAGTAAAAAGCGTGGGGTGATAAAAATATTAAATGTTATAATTATTATATTTGCAAATATCTATGATGGAAAAGTTATGAAAAAATAGTAAAATGCACCCCACGCTTTTTACTATGAAATGACAATATTTTTTTTAATGAAAAATTATTTTCTAATTTTTAGTTCGGTTGCATATATAATGCGTGTTTTTTTAGTTTTTTTAAACTATTAATTATTTATAGGTATATATGGGTTCTGCTCTGAACAACTGTCCAGTATAATTCCTCCACTCACGGTTCCCAACAGAGAAATTCGTGGTGCCTGCCCTGCCCTGCTGCCCGCGGAGGTCTTTCCTTCCCCCCAAATCTTCAAGTATTTAAGTCCCGTATTAATAAACCTTCTCTTACCTCGCTTAAGACACCCACGGTACGTTAATATACCGGGTGTTGCTCCGTCGAGCGGGACATAGGGAATCCCATGTAAATTTTGAAGAGAATTATTTCAGAAAAAATGCTATTTGGACTTATTGAAGAGCACAGTAAGTTCCACCCAAAATGAAAATTTGAGCATTTTTCAACCAACCAGTAAAGAGTAAACTGCTTAATACTTCTGCAACGTAGTATCTCATTATGCACCCTGTACTCTAGAAATCAACAATAAAAACACCATATTGATTTATTAGTGACAATTTAGATCATTAATTTATAATGTCATTTCCAAAACTGAACAATTTTATACGGGAATTTCAAAAAGAATCCTCGCATATCATTTTAGTTTACAGCTAATTCCAACACTTGCACTCACAGTTACGCAAGACAATAAAACAAATTTTTCTACATTTAGAAGTCAATTTATGACGAAAAAATCAGGATTTTATCAAATGCTCAAATATTCCTCCATTAACTGCCAGACAATAACCCAAACGATTATAAAACTCATTTCTTACGTTGGTTAGTTGGTACATCGATATTCTGGCACATTCAGCGGAAATAGCATTCCTTAGCTGGACTAAATTTTCATATTTTTTATTGGTAGCTTAGTTTTTAAATTTCCCCATAGAAAAAAATCGTTTGGCGAAAGATCACGTCGATTTTCTCTACATTTGCAATTATTGATTACTGTGCCTGTAGTTTCAAATTTTTTATCGTCCGTTCTATTGTCGATTTACTTAGTATTGGCCTTTTGGAAGAAAAGGCTGCAAACATGTCCGCTACTCTTTGATAACTATTTCCCTGGTAAAATCATTTTATAATAGTGATTTTTTCTTGATTTAAGTAGTTCATTATTTAAGAAAGATGTGACATTGATCCGACAACTTGAGAGTAAGAGGTTAAATAATTTTTCTAGTATTTTATTATAAACTTCTAATAATACAAGGCGGGTAAGAAGGTAGGAGATTCGTAACTTATTTTAGCATTTATCTCTTAGCTCGCGGACTGAGAAGAGCTGAAATTTGTACACTGGGTACAACTTTTCGTGCTCTTTAAAAAATCCTAATTATATTTTCTTCTAAAATAATTAGGGGAGCCAATATTGGACCACTTCAAAATTTATATGGGATTCCCTATGTCCCACTCGACGGAGCAACACTCGGTATAGGCTTTTAGCCTTCGTGGTATGTCCAAAGATAAAAAAAAGGAATGGTTTATCCAAATTATTGATAGGAAATTGTACAAAAATATACTATTATACAGGGTGTCCGGTAACTCTACCGACAAACTTTAAGTGTTAATTCTACAATAAGATGTAAAAATGGGATGTTAAACATTTAAAAAAATTATAGTTTTTATATAATAACTCTTTTACTAACTTGGCAGATGTCTCCTATATATGTAGAGACATTTTTTTAAATGCAAGAAAAAAATTCTTCAATTGCCGCCCATAAGGGCTGAAGGTTAGGTACATATTTAAAAAAATGGTACGCCACTGCTTTTTCTTAAAATAAAAATATTTTTTTTAATTATCGTTATTTGATACAAATTTGACCTCTTGACTTTTTTATGGATGTACAGTAAGATTATAGGGTGGATGCGAGGATGTAATGCGTCTCCCGAACGTTTTGCAGATCTATAATTCACAGGCTTACTCAGATTTGTTCTAAAAATTATTACTTTTAAGTATTGAACGGTGTTTGTTTGTTTTCTTTAATGGGACACCCTGACTTTTTTCCCAGAAATTACCTTGAATAGCTTTAAATTTTAAATGCTTATCGGCTTGCCTCAAATAACAAAGTATAAGCAAAACTTTTTCCATTATAGAATACACTAAAAAATATAAAATGCTTGCAGGAAGTCTGAAAAAAGGTCCTATCATAGATATAATTAAGTATACTCATTTAAGTTTATTATAGCTATAAATATGCCAGAAGCATTTTTTGTAACCTTAAAGATAGAATGAAAGATAGTAGTCCGGGAGGTAGCAGCGTCGGGAAAACAAGAATTTTAGCTTGGCTGATTTTTTAATATATTTTTTCCTTTCTCTTTTGGGTAGATCCTTGGCTGTCTGGCTGGCGGAAGCGGTTGCGTTGGCGCCCATCTGTGACCTCGACATTTGGAGCTGGCACCTTGATATTTAAAGCTGTCACTGATGTGTTAAAAAATGCAGACCGTCATATATTATCGTTCCAAGTTTCATCAAAATATACCAAACGGTTTAGAAGTTTGAAGGGGGACGACTGTATGATTAGCAATGATAAAAGTGTCTGCCCAAGCAACACAAGAATTTGCCTTTTCGTTTAATAAACGTTTATTAAACGATATTGTCGTGTATTTTTGGTTTTGGTATATTTATTACACCTTTATTAAACATTTTTAAACACGTGCATATTTTAATCGTATATTCAACGTATGTCATATCATCTTTTAATATCATAAAATTTTTAAAAAATATTTTACTTTATATTATGGTCTCATTTATGTGCGTGTTTTAAAAATGCACAAAAAATATGTTTATAGTTTGGAACTATTAATGATAATCTCATGAAACACTCTTATTTTCGAGTATTTTAAAAACGTTTTTTTTCTTACTATTTACTGAAATTTCAACGTGTGAAACTAACGCATAATCGACGTTTATTATAGATTATTTTTTATTATAAAACTAACTATTATTGCTTTAAAATCATTATTATCATTCTCCTATGACAATATCATTGGTTTAGTAATAATATTTTTATAATTTTAATTTGATGTTAATATTTGCAAATATTTGACTTTGTGCTGTATATAAATAATATTGTCTAAAATTCCCTAAAAGTAAACGTACCAATAATCTACAAAATTTACTCATCCGTTCGTCATTATTCCAATAACAGCCATACAGCCAATAACAGCCTTACAATAACGACACGTGATGCGCGGCAGTCGCTTTTCTCCTCGGCTTTGTAACTAACCAAGTTCGAAGTGACTTATGAGATTCAATGGCCGCCGAAAGCGAAAAATATTGTGCAGTGCATTGTTTTTCCGATTGCTAATAAAGTAAGTACCTACTTTTTACCTTTATTTTAATTGCGCCCATATCAATTCAATAGTTATACATATTACATATAATATTAGATAAGAATTGTTGATGTTTTATTTGATGAAGTCGGCAAAAATGGCCGCTGAACCTGTTGCGGAAATTTTCGTTTTGATCTCTCAACCCCTATTATACCTTATTTATAAGGAATGATTATGGCTCAAACACTTGGATTAGGTGAATGTCACACCTTACACCTCTGTTTTGTTTTAATTTTTAGTACACTAAAATAAAAATTATTGAAATATATCTTGGTTATTTAATGGTCTATTATACGTTTTTAATACACCATTTATAAACGTCTAATATATACGCTTTAATTTATGTGTATTGTGTACTATTTTAGTATTATTTTTAATTTGCTTAGAAATTTTTGGGTTGAAAGAAGTCGTCCATATTCTCAAAGGGACCTGTTATAACATATCAAAAGAAAACAACAAAAAGTCTCGGTCTTAACACTTTTTTACTAATTAACCGTTAAATGGTGACATGTGTTTCGCTCCTAAGAGCATCATCAGACCTAAAAATATTACAAACAAAACCAATCAATTAAAATAAAGACCTTAAAATTAAACAAATAATAAAACACGTGTTCATTTATTTTTTATCCTCTATCATATTCAGAAAAAAAATTGAGGAAAGTTCCCCATTGAATCACCACTAATTAGGCCAACCTAGGAAGCATTCGTTTAAGGAGACATTGACATGCAAAGCACTGAATGGTAATTTCAAATACATTTTACTAAACCGCACTTGCTAAAGGTTCACCCAAACCAACGCGAGATGCGGGAATGGGACGGGAGCAGGACGGACACAAAATATTCCTCATGGATATAGGAGTATATTTTTATGATGCGGGACCTATTTCTACAGCGGGATATATGTATGTATTTACAACGCGTTGTTGTAAATATATTCATATCCCGCTGTAGAAATAGGTTCTGCATCCGTTTCGCCCCGTCCCGTTCCCGCATCCCGCGTTGGTTTGGGCGTATCTTTAATCCACCTAACAATTAATTTATTATGCAAAAAACACTAAGATCACCTGTACTTTTTAGTGACTTTGGGTTTTCTTTTTTTACAGAAGCGGTCAAAATTTCATTTCAAGGTAAGGACCAGGTGCAGGGAGTTGCATTTGTCGGAGAACTCACAGACAAAGCTATCGGACAGGCATGCCAAGATTGGCTTAAACTGTCCAAACAGCGATACCGTAATGCCAAAACGTGAAAGACTCTATTATTATGTTTGATTCTAGAATTTTTAAAGTTTCAACTGTTTTTTATGTTCTGTACTGTTTTTGTTGTGTTTTTTATTACTTTTATTTATTAGAGTGCAGTGTTAAGTGTTACCAGTTGCGTCCTTTTGATTTGAGAATTTGTTATTTTATTTATTTTATTTTTTTAGATTTAGTAAGCCTAAACGAATGTATTACCTATTACATATACCTATATTATACATACAAAATAAACGTTTTTCGTATACGTCAATATTTGATTTATTTCATATGGCTTTTTTAACGTAAAATTTATTCTAAATATAAACGTATAAAATTTAAGACTTTTTAACGTGTTTAGTAAACGTTACAGTTTTGTATATTATATACCAATTTATAGGGTTTATTAGAAACCGCTTTTTAATTGCTCATTTTATATTATAAATAAACGTATACTTTCAACGTCTAAAATTTGGATAGTACTGCAATATTAATACACCTATATTAGGCGGACATTTTAACCTATATTAAAGGTTAGAAATAAACTAAAAATATACTACTGGTATATACGTAATTAAACGTTTATTAGAGGATTCTGTGTTGCTTGGGTGGTAATAAAAAAAATATGTTTGGTACAGGGGCGGTCATAGGGTGGGGAGGCCATGGGGGCCATGCCCCTTTCCCCTTTTATGCCACATCCTTTGTAACCAAATATTTGGAAATTTTCTAGAAACCTGCGGCAACTCCGATTTTAATGAAATTTGGGATACGGGGGTTTTTTGGGGTGCTGATCACGAATCTGAAATATTTTTTGGCGGAAACGTTTCGTTCTCGAGATATTCATCATCAAAGTTCAAATTTGAACTAAGCTTATTTTTACTATATACTTCTTTTTGCACACAATTCTTGATTTAAAGCTAAAGTGTCACACAATATTTGATTTCGACCTTTTAAAACCCCGTTTTTCTACATTTTTACATTTTTTGCATTAAATTACGTGGCTTTTCTTTGATAATGCGGCAACCATACATACACATAGAGCTTCATGGCACACTGGGATTGAAATGAATCAAAGTATAGCTACACAATTTAATGCAAAAATAATGTAAAATACGTAAAAAACGGGGTGTTAAAAGGTGAAAATCAAATATTGTGTGCCATTTAGCTTTTAATCAAGAATTGTGAGCAAAGAAGGGGAATATTGTAAAAATGGGATTAGTTTAAATTTCAAGTCTGATGATGAATATCTCAAGAACGAAACGTTTCCGCCAAAATTCTTCAGATTCGTGATCAGCGCCCAAAATCCCCGTATACCAAATTTTGTCAAAATCGAAGTTGCCGCAGGTTTCTAGAAAATTACCATTTATTTTTCGTTATAAATGACAAAAATCTAACCTTTAACTTATTTTAAAAACACAAATATAATATTTTATGAACTCCATTGAATATAATCCAATATTTTGCTCCATTATTTATAGCAAAGTCAGTATAAACATAATTTATAATATAAGGGGTTAAGCCTTTCATCCCTTTTGTTAGAAAAACTGAATGGTATAGTTTTTGTTCCCTCTTCCAAAGTTTTACTGTATTAGTATTCTTGACAGAGCTTCTATAAAAACGTATGCAAATACATAGTATGGCACATTTATTATAAGGCTGAACTTTATTGAAATTGTGTCATTCTTATAAAAAATAATCCCCAGAGTTTACAGGGGTGGCTTTTGAATTACTAGGTAGTATTGATTCAAAAAAATATTTTTTATTTCAGGAAGAAAAATGTCTATAAAAATGTAAATATATTATACTTGGTACAGTGACGGAAATAAAATTTCTATACACTTAGGTTAACATTTTATGTAAATTTTCAGTATTTTGGTAAACTTGGCTTTTTACCTTTTTCTTACCTTTTTTTTTTTTTTTTCCCAGGGAGCCGTCTGCATGTCCGGTGGCACTGCAGCCTGAAGGCTTATTGTACCAAACTCCCGTTTTATTGTACCCATTCCAGTACCCTAGTTCCTTGAAGAAGGCGGTATAGGTCTGCTGGGTGCGAACCATATGTTTCCGGGGGCACTCTAATATCCCCGAAGATTGCCTGTCTTTTGTGATCCAGTGCCTCACACTCTGACAGTATGTGGGATACTGTTTCGGTCTCTGCTCCACATAATCTGCAGTCCAGATCTCCGTTGTATAATCCCATTTTATTTAGGTGTTCTTTCACTGGAGCATGTCCGGTGAGGAAACCTGTGATCGTTCTTAGCTGATTCCTACCCATTTTGAGTAGTTCTTTAGCTCTTTTTGTGCATGGTCCACTGATGTATATTTTCCCATGCATGTGTTGAGGAAGCCTTTCCCAGTGCAGTCTTTGCTGGTCCTTTACCCAGTTTTGTACCGCACTCCGGAAGGTGCTCTTTGGCACTCCAAGGACTGGTTCTGGCCCGACGTATGTCGTGGCTGACCCCCTTCTAGCCAGTTCGTCTGCGTTTTCATTGCCTCGAATTCCGCAATGCCCTGGCACCCACATCAACCTCGTGTTGTTGCGTTCCGCCAGTTCCTGAGTTCCTCGAGGCATTCTAGTACCAGCCAAGACGATACCTTGGGATTAATTAGTGCACCAAGGGCTGCTTGACTATCCGTAAGAATGTTGATTGTACAATTTGTGCGGGGCCTTTGGTTGTTAATCCTGGCACATTGTAAAATCGCAAAAATTTCTGCTTGAAATACAGAGGCGTGGTTTCCCAGTGGAAAGGTCAAACCTTAATTACCTTAATTAATATTCAATAAAATACATGACTCCAAAATAAATATATAGTTTATTTTATTCAAATATTAAAGAAAAAACACTGGCTTAATATTTCAAAGCGGCACCATTTTTTTTTCACTAATAAGTTTAAACGTGTGGGCATTGATGCAATCAGCGATTTGTGCATGGTGAACATTGTAATTATTCCAGGTTTCTTCAATTTTATTTCACAAATCATCACTGTTTTGTGGATGGAAATCATTGTTCTTGTTAATTTCCTTTACGATATATCCCCAAACGTTTTTGATTGGATTGATATCAGGGCTTCTTGAGGGCCAATAAGGTATCAGTAAAATGTTATTTTCCAGTAGCCAGTCCGAAACTCTCTTTGCTTTATGGACGGGGCAATTGTCATGCTGGTATATAAAATTTTCTTGTTCAAATATATTGTTTACCGATGGCAACATAACATTTTGGAGTATGTGTATATAAGCTTGACTATTAAATCTTTCTCGAATACGGTGGCATATACCTAGCCCTCTGAAAGACATATACCCCCATACATTAACAGAAAATCTTCCACTTGTTTTAACATGTTGGGTATATCTTTCTTCGTACCGTGTATTTTGGGCCTATACACTCTAATCTACCCGCTATAATAAGATTGAAAAATCTTCTCATCGGTAAATACTACCCTATTCCAAAAATCCATACCTTGCGGTAAATGTTCCAGTGCAAACCCCATTTTTTGCTCTTTATTCATATCGGTCAAAAATGGCTTTTTAGCAGCTACACTACTTCTTAATTCCGAATTTTTCCTAATACGATTTCTTGCCGTTCTTACTGTCCCAGGAAAATTAATTTGGTTGTGTGCTTCTACAACTGTCTGAAATGGATTGTTTCGCAAAAAATATATCTATTTGAAATTTTTCTTCTACCACTTCCAGTCCTACTCTCCAATGATCCTGTATTTTCCCATTTAGTTCTGAGACTTTGAATAGTGCTTCTTAGTTTTCCAACTTGCTGAGCTATTCTTCCCAGAGAAACACCTTCTTCGAATAGAGTAATTACTCTCGCCTTCTTTAGTTCATTCATTTTCCAAAATTAAAAAAGTAAAACAATATAATTTTGAAATGTGTGACAGATAACAATTTGTCAAGTAAGGTATATTTCCAGGTGATCCAGGTACGCAAAAGCCAACATCACACTGGGAAAAATTAGGTGTACGAGATTTTAATTCCGTCACTGTACCTATCGTAAGTTTTTGCAATTTAATGTTATTGAGGCGGAATAAATACCAATAAAATAGTTTTATAGAAAATAGGAAAGAGAAGTGAAATCGTAATGCTCAAAAACGGACTTGGAATAAATGTTAAATTCAGCATGACATTTAAAATAACAATTTTCCTAGGTATTTTTCTAAATGCAATATGAAGTGAAATCCATACAATAATGTCCATTAACTCTACTGGCAAACTTAAAGGGGTGATTCTGCAATAAAAAATAAAAGCAAAATTTTATATGAACATAATATGTTCTAAACGCAGTAGCGGCTCACGGGTCTAAAAACAGGTGTAGTGCAGGAAGGGACAAAAGCGCATTCACCATTTTAGCAAAATTGAAAATACTCAACTATCAAAAGTCTAAGTAAAAAATCTTGATATCTAAACTTACGTAAAATTTTATACACCAAATCAATCCTTCTATCTTTTAATGCAGCAAATTTTTCAATTATATATTCATAAAATGGTTAAGTTTTTATCAGTTCCTGTAGAAGCTCCTTTTGAATTGAAATATTGGCCAAAGATAAAAGTCTATCTTGGGATATAGTGTTTCTTAAGAAAGTTTTTAAACGCTTAAGACAAGAAAAACTCCGTTCCACTGACACGCTTGTCGACGATATCGTTAAAATTAGCGAAAAAGTTTATACGCCTCGGTAAAAATGTCTTTATTTGCGCCAACTTGTTTCACTAATTGCTGTAATGAAATATTTCTATAACTTTCATCAGCAAATATTAGGTCAAGTTTATTTTTGAGCCGCTAATTTTTTGGAAATGATTCGGCATATATCTCCAATAAATTTTGAAAAGAATCAGTGGGAAAAGTTTGGTTATACTGGCCAAACTTGCAGTATCGGCAAGACAAAGAAATTGTAGTTTGTAACACTCTTCGAATCTTACTTCCATTTCCATCAAAATATGATCTAATATTTCATAGAGAAGTGCTCTGTACTGTCCTTTAATTTCTTCCTGTGAAAAATCACTGTCGCTAATAATACTCAAACTGAAACAATCGAAATAATACGTGAAAATCTACTATCTTTTTAAGGCTAGCGATTTACCAAGCAATACACCTGATACTTCCACCCGCGATTCTGGCTACCGGCAAGTATAGCGTTGTCATGGCAACGGAGCGTCAAAGCGTAAACAAAACCCCGCATGAGGTGTATACTTCGGTCCGTTATATTTGCAATACACTTGTCGCGTTGCCGAAAGAGGAGATAAGCGACTCGCTCCTGCGGTTAATTTATATGCTAGATTTTTCATGGTGAATTTTACAAATAAGGAATAGAAATAAAAAAATGAATTGAATAATAGTAATTTGTTTTTTATGTTTTATTATTTATTTTGGTGAAGTGGTACTTCACTTACTACACCTGAATAGCTGCCACTGCCTAAACGTTTTGGTTTTTGAATAACGAGTTGTTAAAAGTTTTTTAAAAATGATTTGTGTACTAATTTATATATTTTTAAAAAATTTGAGAGACGTTTCCTATTCATTAAAAAAATTGTTTGACAAGCAAGAAAAAATAAATTCTTACAAGTGTCGTCTATAGAGGATGCATCTTAAATAAAGGTAAATTGGGAATTTCATTTGCTATATTCAGAAACCAAAACAACTGAAGCAAACAAAAAAGATATACAGAGTGTTCATTTAAAACCTTTCCACTCAAGTTATCTTCGAAACGAGACAGATTTGAGAAAATCGCCGAAACACGTCAAGATATTTATTGTGGGGGAACGTTTTTACAAAAATTGGACGGCGCCCCTTTAACCCCTTAACCACCAGGGCCACCACCCCAAAATTCTTAAATGAGAAGGCGGGTTGAGTGATACATCATTTTAAAGCTCCTGATGAGGATTTTATAACCTTAGAATATGAAGTCAATCTCTTCACCCATTACAAAATGGCGGTAGGTACTTTAAAAATTACCTAAATACCTGATTTGGATGGCCATATTTCCGAAACTAATAAAGTTAGATGTACTTAATGTGGTATTTTCTTAAAGCTCATTTAAAGATCTTTTTAATAGTAAAACAATATACAGGGTTCTTAAATAAAAAAATATGTACTTTTTCTTCTACCCTGTATATTACTACCAGTATCACCATTAAAAAGACCTTTAAAAGCTTTAAGAAAACACCACATTAGGTACATCTAACTTTATTAGTTTCGAAAATATGGCCATCCAGAGCAGGTATTTAGGTAATTTTTAAAGTACCGCCATTTTGTAATAGGTGAAGATATTGATTTCATATTCTAGGGTTATAAAGTACTCGTCAGGAGCATTAAAATGATGTATCACTCGATCCGCCTTCTCATTTAAGAATTTTGGGGTGGTGGCCTGGTGGTTAAGGGGTTAAAGGGGCGCCGTCCATTTTGTAAAAACGTTACCTCTCAATAAATATCTTGACGTGTTTCGGCGATTTTCTCAAATCTGTCTCGTTTCGAAGATAACTTGAGTGGAAGTTTTTAAATGAACACCCTGTATATTTATTTCTAAACACCGATTAAACTAGAATAAACTTTGTATCATAAACTTCAGCTTTTAAGGAGGGCGAAGAAAACTTTTCTTATTGATTTTTGAGAATAATTTATGCAAGTTAGTAAACTAAAATCATTTTCTAATTAAGAAAGTTGGAAGTTTCTGATAACAACGATAAGCATTAAGAAACACTGGTAAATAGAGAAAATTCTTTACATTTCCTTCATCTACATTAAATTTTGTTTCTGGTTTATTTGTGTGAAACGTAATTAACACTAGGGCTTGTTTATACCCACCTAGAGTTAGCTTCCGGTTAGTTATTTTCATAATTTATGCTAAAATTGTTTAATGCTGATGCATAAAATATAAACTTTATTATAAATAAAAGGACATATTAAAATAAATATTGTTAAACCAAAAGTTAAAGTGTGAGAGTTATTAACGTAGTACAAGTAAAAGTACAAACTATGCAACTAGTAAATTTAATGTAGTGGGAGGTGGGGCGCAAAATAAAAGACAAAGTTAACAATACATAACGAATTTTAAACTTTGGCTTTTCAAAATATTTGATACCATACACATACAGGGTGGCCCACCATATTCGACACGGTCTGTAGCTGGATAACCATGGGGTTTTTAAGAAAAGTAAATACAGGAACATATACAAGTCGGATAAGACCACAGTATGAAATTATTATAGTCTATACAGGGTGTCTCTTAGATTCTAGTTAAAAAATAACTTAAGTTTGTTTATAGTACTAAGTGTCTAATTTTATTCGTTTTTGTGATGTTTGATTTTTTTGAAAAATGCAGAGGTAAAATTAAATTGAATTTACTTTAACACTTCTAACACTTTAAACTTTAAAATATGTAACAAGATTAAAAAAGTCTGCCATATTTCCGGATTGTAAAAAAACAGTTTCTTTAAAATTTATTAACTACTTAGCACCGAAATTCTATAACCTGCTGCCACTTAGAATAAGAGACATTTCAAATCATAAGATTTTTAGCAAACATTGTAGAAAATATATTTTTGATAATTATAATACCTTTGTAAAAACTATGCTGTAAATTAAGTAAAAACGCAACAAGACTCTAAAGAAACTTGCTAGGATCAGAGAATTTTTTAATTTATTTATTTATTTAGTTAATTATTTTAATTTAGGATTATTTTGAATATTGTTCATACAACACAAGAATTAAATATATTTAGGATAGGTAGTCTGACACATACAGGTGCAACAAGCATCTAGGTGTCATTAACTAAATTAAAAATGCATTTTTGTTAAGTTTAAAAATTTTTATATGTGTAAAAAATTGTAGTTAATAATTAATCAATAAACAATAAACAATAAACAATATCATACGTAGGTCAAATCAAGATCAAATATTGTACAGGGTGATCAAAAAATAATTTCAATTTTTCAGAAAATCAAATAGCCATATCTCTCTTATTTTAAATGGAACACCCTGTATTTTTTACGTTATATGATGACAAATAAAATACTCTTTGAAATGGTTATAGGTTGCCTATACCTATCTTTTGTGCTTTTTTGGTAAAAACTCTTTTACAAAATTTTGGTCCCAATGTTTATTTAAATTAAAGTGGCTGTGACATAACAGCCATTAATATTTTTCTTAAGAAAATACCAACGACCATTTATTGATTACTAGTGTTTTAGTCAGTTTAAAATTTCAATGAGTTTAAATAAAAACCATTTTTCTACAACAACAAGATGATATATTACTGGTAGAATGTAAAAAATAAATGGTTTACTTTAGTCTAGAGTTAATCCTGAAAAATATTCCAGGAAAAACCATCTGATAACCTTAATAGTTGCTTTAAAAAATTTGACACAGTGATTATGGATAATGGAAGAAACGAGTTATTGGTCTCAGAATGTCGTCATAACTGACCAGAGGCGTTATTAGGATTGTTTAAAAACACAAGCTTTATCATTACCACATTCAGCTAAAATAAGTGTTATTGGAAGTAGCATTATAAGCAACTAATGATTTTTTTCTGTGAATTTTAAAAATAGTGGCAGATAATATATAATAAATAAATACACCATTTGAAAGAGCATTTGGTTTGTCATCATGTGGTGTAAAAAAATACAGGGTGTTCCATTTAAAATAAGAGAGATATTGCAATTTGACATTCTAAAAATTGAAATTATTTTTTGATCACCCTGTATAATCTATGATCTTGATATGACCTACGTATGATAAGGCAGACTTTTTCTAATCCTGTAACAAATTTTAAAGTTTAAGGAGTTTATATTGTTAAAATAAAATTAATTTAATTGCACCCCTGCATTTTGAAAAAAATAAATATCACAAAAACGAATAAAATTAGACACTTGGTACTATAAACAAACTTAAATTATCTTTTTATGTAGAATCTAAAACCGTCATAAAATATAGGGTGTTCCATTTAAAAAATATAACTTTGATACGTCACACTTTTTTGAGACATCCTGTATAGAGTAAAATAATTTTATACTGTGGCCTAATCCGACCTGTATATGTTTCAGTATTTACTTTTTTAAAAACCCCATGGTTATCCAGCTACCGACCGTGTCGAATATGGTGGGCCACCCTGTATAAAATAAATGTTAAATGATGTCGATAACATTCTGTATAATCTAAGGACAGTACAATATTTTTTTTATTTAAAGAGTGTTTATTATACTTATTACAGAATATGTTTGATTTCACAGGAAATTGACTAAATCACTAACCACCCTTTGTATGTGTGGATAAACGTCCTGCCAGCTGGATACGTTTAGTTAAGTTTCTATGTGTTAAACATTAGCAGGTAAAAGTTAGACAAAGAAGGCCTTTATTAAAACGTTTTCTGGTATGATGACGCATTAGTCTTTCTTTGTTGTTGCTTTAGATCGTCTCCTTCCCACACATGGGCAAAAATTGCCCATGGTAACTTTGGAGTGGCATGAAGTGTATACAAGACCATCCAAATGAAATGTCCGTTATTACTTACTTTTTTATTCTTTAAAATAGAAAATGGTTTAAATTAGGAAACTGGCAGTTTTTTTAACACACTTTATTCGTAAAAAAACTTTTTACAATTTGTGTAATTATGATGCGCATTTTATATATAAAAACGACTTTTTTAACATATTTAGTTTGTTTTTTCATTCCTTAACAGTAAAGACAATTATTAATAATGCACTTTATACCAAATAATTTTAATATTTTTAGAATAACACAATTAACCCTCATAATAAAGTTGTCACAATTTGTATAATTATGATGTACCCTTATTTTAAAAGGGCAATTTTGATTTCAATAATATCTTTAATTATGATTTTTTTTTAAATATACATGCTTGTGGATTTCTTTTTCAAGCCCAAAAAACCTATTTCCAATTTATACACGTTGTATGTATGCCCAATTCCACTCAATATGGAATATATGGGGAATGGCGTCCCCTATGACCCTCAGAATTCTTGATTCCATTTAAAAAACAGCTGTTTGCCTCTTTTGCTTACAGGAAGGCTTTCTTTTTTTGCCCATGGTCAGGCTGTAGGGGATCTATCGCTTTTAATACGTACTTCCACTGTTTCTGCTCCAAGGAATTGTCCAGTATAATTCCTTTACTTGTAGCCAACCACAGAGAAACCCGGGGTGCCTTGGATCTCTATACGTTCTAACTGGATCAGCCCTGGACTGCCCACTTTGTTCGTTGTTTTATCCCTAGAATTTTTAAAATATGCAACCTACTACCAACGGAACTGTTTCTTTTCTTCTTCAAATCCTCAAGTATTTAAATCCCGTGTTTACAAACTCTTCTAAATATAAGAAAAAATACTATAGAAAAAATCAATGGCCGTTATCAAGCTATAACTTAATTTTCGGAGAAACACAGATTTGTTCCTCTTTTATGTCGCCCATAAGCGAAAGTTTTAAATGAAACTTTTACAGCTTCCCAGAAAAATCCTTTTATAAGAGATTTCGCTGTAAAACTCATTATTTGCCATTTGCTTCGTGGTCAACGAACATGCCTTGCTGTTCTTTTTGGATTTTCTCGGAAATGATATAAAAAAGTTATAAAAAAGACAATATCACGGTTGTTGTTATAAAAAGGTTTTTTAGATCCTTTAAGTACTCTGTAAAGCATGTTTTCCTACTAACTTTAATATTGCAAAAACAGCAAATTCTGCACTAGTAAAAATACTCATAAAAGCGCAATCTAAACTTTATTACTTTTAATTTAATTGTGCCCTAATGTAATTGTGTTTTAATATTATTAAACGTTATTGTTTTTTCAAAGAATTCCTAAGGGTTTTTTAATTAAATTTTTTGAATGGAGATCACTTCAAGAACATTGTGTAAAAATTTGTGATAAATTGGAGCAAAAATAACGACGATAAAGCAGTTTACGTAACCACGCCTCATCCATAGCCCATATGGACGTTTCATTAATAACGTATGTCCTAAAAGTTTTGGCACAAAACTCATTGTCTTTAATTTTAACAAAAACAAAAATAATATCAAGTTGCCTTTGAAAACAAAAGTTTATTGAGTTTATTTACTGTCAGTTGAGATTTATTTATTTTGAAGTTTTTGCTTTTAAGATATCTTATAAATTAGAAAAAGTATCTACAAGTTAGTTGGGCGGATACCCAAAGCTGAAATCTGTCGAATATTCCAGAATGAAAACATTTCACGCAGAACCATTTATAGAACAATAGCGGAGTGCGAGCAGGGAATACCATGTCTGAATCTCCCAAAAAGTGGAAGACCACGTGCATTTACCGCACAGAGGTCAGAGAGATTGGTGAGAAGAGCAAAAACCAGATTGGAATGTCAACGAGGAGACTGGCTAGGCAATACAGATCTTCTAAGAGTACGATATCGTTGAAATTGAAGAGAAATGGTCTTAAATATCGAAAGAGACGTAAGTGCCCAAAATACTCTCAAGCGCAGCTTCTTCGTATACCAAGATGTTGTCGTCAACTGAGGCGGGTACATTTTTATTTATTTATTTTAGATGACGAAAAGTATTTCACTTTGAGTAATTCTAAAATAAAGGGAAACGATGGATTTTATACGGACAACGTAGAGGAATGCCCTGACAATGTTAGATACAAACATAAAGCGAAATTTGCAGATAAAATCCTTGTCTGGTGCGCAATTTCTAACAGGGGTGTATCCCGACCTTTTGTGGGAATAGTGAGGGTGAAGCTTTGAATAGTCAGAGCTATATTGATAACTGCCTTTCAAATTGCTTCAGCTTGTCCGCGAACATCATGCTAATGACGATATCATGTTTTGGCCAGACCTAGCATGCCATTACTCAAGAGATACCCAAAACTGGCTTCGACAACACCACATACCTTTTGTTCCCAAAAACGATAATCCTCCAAACTTGCCGCAGTCTCGCCAATAGAGGATTTTTGGGCTGTACTGTCTAAAAGGTTTATCATGGAGGCTGAGAAGCTACAGGATGAGGAACAATTAAGACGGCGAATTTTACGAGAAATTAAGAGAAATTGAACTGATTTCCGTCCAGGACCTCATGAGAGACATTCGAAGAAATTTGCGTCTGGTAGAGCAGAATCGGCCACTTCACATAATTCGATAGTATAGTTTAGTTAAGTATTGAGTTGTAATTTATGATAACTAGTTACTCTAGTTAGTGTTTAAATAAATTTCTTCATTAAAAAACTGATAAATATTGTGTGCCAAAACTTTTAGGACATACGTTAGTTCCTGGGTCAGTAATAAAATAGACTTCATGATAGGAAAACTTTTTAAAGTGTAAACTGAAGTTTACACTTGAAAACGGGCGGAGAAATGACTGTCCGAAACGTTGTGTCAATAATAAAATACCGACAATTGAAGTACGAAATTCTTTAAATATCAAATAATTATTAAGGTTAGGTTAACTTTAAATAATATTCGGCGGTTTTTAATAGTTTTTATAAACAAAACCGCCGGACGGCGCGGCATCTAACGATAAAATAAGTAAAAACCCCGGTAATAACAAATTATTTAATATTTTCGGCGGTTTTCATATACGTAAATAGATATAACCGCCGGACGGTGTTGTGTCGAATCGAATTTAATCTATTTAAAAAGTGAGGACCCTGTATACAATATAAGGCATATAATTATTTTTTCCAATTTTTGTGATTATGGATAATGGAAGAAACGATTTATAGGTCTCAGAATGTCGTCATAACTGACCAGAGGCGTTATTAGGATTGTTTAAAAACGCAAGTTTTATCATTACCACATTCAGCTAAAATAAGTGTTATTGGAAGTATCATTATAAGCAACTAATGAATTTTTTTTGTGAATTTTAAAAATAGTGGCAGATAATACAAAATCTTTTAATTTTGTGTTTTTTTTCAATAAATTTACATTTTGCAATAACGGCTTAGTAAATAGGCAAGCTATATCACAGCCTACTTACATTTAAATAGACATTTGGAATAAAAATATGTTAAAACGGAATTTATTTAGAAAGTATAAAAGATAGGTATAGGCAACCTATACACCATTTAAAAGAGCATTTGGTTTGTCATCATGTGGTGTAAAAAATACAGGGTGTTCCATTTAAAATAGGAGAGATATTGCTATTTGACTTTCTAAAAAATTGAAATTATTTTTTGATCACCCTGTATAATCTATGATCCCGATATGACCTAAGTATGATAAGGCAGACTTTTCCTAATCTTGTAACAAATTTTAAAGTTTAAGGAGTTTATATTGTTAATATAAAATTAATTTAATTGCACCCCTGCATTTTGAAAAAAATCAAATATCACAAAAACGAATAAAATTAGACACTTGGTACTATTAACAAACCTAAATTATTTTTTTATGTAAAATCTAAAACTGTCATAAAATATAGGGTGTTCCATTTAAAAAAATATAACTTTCATACGTCATACTTTTTTGAGACATCCTGTATAGAGTAAAATAATTTTATACTGTGGACTTATCCGACCTGTATATGTTTTAGTATTTACTTTTTAAAAAAAACCCATGGTTATCCAGCTACAGACCGTGTATAATAAGTAAAAACCCCGGTAATAACAAATTATTTAACATTTTCGGCGGTTTTCATATACGTAAATAGATATAACCGCCTGACGGCGTTGTGTCGAATCGAATTTAATCTATTTAAAAAGTGAGGACCCTGTATACAATATAATGCCTATAATTATTTTTTTCCATTTTTAATTATGAAGGAGTTATTAATGTTCCCCTAAACACAGTATCGAGTGCCATAACCAATTAATATTGCTTAACGCTAACAACCTATAAATTTAATGGATAAATGATGGTAACAAAATACTTTAATTTTAAGGCAAAATCTAAGAAGCATTTTCTTAACAATGTGTTTAAAATTACAATCTTTATCCAATTATTTAAATAAATAAGCTTTAGTAGTACCTATTACAATTAAAAAAATAGCTATTTATGTATCAAAGGCGTCCATCCATAACACTTGGACATTTAACTAATTACATTATTTATTCGCAATATAAAAAATAAGTTGCACCTGTACCTGTATACGTAAGTAGATAATGACTGGTCTTAAGTTTGACTTTGATGTTTCTATCAGTTAGTCAGTTGGCATTTTTATTTAACGATTTGCTCAAAATGGAAGAAATTCCATAAAATATAAGAGAAAAGGCCATAAAAGCGACCGAAAATCTTTTGCCAGTTAAATCAAGGCAACAGTATGATCGGGAGTATGGCATATTTGGTATTTGGAAAGATGCGAACGCAATTCTTCAAATAACCGAAACCGTTTTATTGGCATATTTTCAGGAACTGGTAAGTTATTGATTTTATTTTAATACATATGTTTAAAAAATTTTATTATTTTTAGTCGGAAAAATACAGTCCGAACTCTCTCTGGACCAAGTATTCCACCCTAAGGTCTACGTTGATGGTCTATGAAAATATAGACATTTCGCATTACCATCGTCTCATATCTTTTTTAAAAGTTAAGTCGAAAGGATACGTCCCGAAGAAGTCTAAAGTTTTGGAAGGAGAACAAATATTAAAATTTATTAAGAAGGCTCCTGATGATATCTACTTGGTACAAAGTCATATTGGTAATGGGTGTTTTTGGAGGTTTAAGACGAGATGAGTTGGTCAAAATGACTATTGATGACATTGAAGATAGAGGAACAGTCTTGGTTATAAAGGTACCAGAAACTAAAACACCAACTTCAAACAGTTTTACTATCATTGAAGAAGATTTAGGCGCTTTAAATTTAATAAAAAAGTACACAACATTAAGACCAGCTGGAATAAAGAAGCGAAGACTCTTTCTTACCTATAGAAAGGGTCGATGTACAGTACAACCCATTGGAAAAAATACCATAGGAAGCGTCCCAACATTGATCGCAAAATTTTTAAAATTGGATAATGCAGAAGCTTACACCGGCCACTGTTTGCGTCGCACATCGTCAACTTTACTTCTTGAGGCAGGTGCTTCGTTTGAAACGCTAAAACAACATGGGAAAGGGAAAAGCTCTTCAGTAGCTGAAGGATATATAGAAGAAAGTATTTCATCCAAAAACAAAGTAGCCAAAATGATTCAGTTAATTCCGAGGTTAATTCCGTATCGACTATTGAAAATTCTTTAATGGACTGTTCTTCTATACAAAATAGCGTTAGTGCTACCACCGATGCTACCATCACAAAAACACCGACCATCCTATAGTGGGATCAGCTACATTTTCCGGGACATTTCAAAATTGTAATTTTTATTTTGGAAATAAAGTGTAATTTTTAGTATTGTTTAAAGAAAAATTATTTTTGTATAAACTTGATCTTTATTGTGAGAGAAAAAAATTGGATAAGCAATAAAATTTCCATATTAGCGCATTAGGGCATTATAAGCGGGCATTATCATAATGCCCGCTTATAATGCCCTAGGTGTGATTGCAGGTATTATTGCTTCCATAACATATTCCGTTTCTAAGGTATTACAGATCAATAATAGATGTATAAAACATAAAAGATTTAAAGAAAATAAATGGCATTTTTAATGTCGTATTAATATCATTGGCGGCTCGTGGCAAAGTATTATAGGTGTTCTGCAATTAAATTACTCAAATAAATGGAATAATATATTCGCGGCGCATTCACCATTTTATCGAAATTAATTCTAAGTCGATATTCAGTTATCAGGTTTCATCTTTATGTAGGCAATTTAGCAAGCAGGCAGCAATAATTAAAAGCTTGAGTTTTAACGAAAATTAGAACAAAAAATATTTACGGAAATAAAATTATTAGAAACTTATATTATATTATGAGATCAATCCGACGATCCTTCTTCGAAGAGAATCGATCAATAACTCTGTCATTAAAGTCTGTGATTTTTGATATAAAGTCTTTTTCAATGGAAAGCATGGCCAATGCAGTTAAACGATCTTGTGACATGGTATTTCCGAAGGAAGGTCTTTATTACCTTAAGTGTAGAAAAACACCTTTCACCCTCTGATGTCGACATAGGAGTAGTTATTAAAATATCTAGCACATTTTTGTCTCTTTAAAAGTGCTTTCTAAATTATTTTGTATTAAAAATTTTAAAAGTGGTGAATTACCATTTAATCCTCTACAGTCTTCCCACGATGTCCGGTAACGGTCTACCACTAGTTTTTAGTTCAAGTTTCTCTTCATAGAATATTTAAAAATCGTTTAACGTTGACTAAATTATGCACCACATCCATTGTCTATAAACACTAAACATACAACCAAATACGAATAAAAATATAAACTTGTCGACTTCCACACGCGCGATATATAAAATGTCTAAATAACCTGTAAAGTGCTACCGCGAATGCCGCACAACAATAACCAAAATTTACGTATTTTAGCAGCCGAATTTTGATCAACGACTAGTGCATTCGGCATAGAGGAAATTAAAACAATCGTGCGGCGCACCGAAAAGAGTCGCTCAGTTTAGTCAATGCAATAACGTCGCGAGTGACTGGGTATTATTTAAGATGGTTCACTGCGCAGTAATCTATGATGCGTCGTTACTGGGTGAAGATGCGTGTGCCTACTATACTGGAGTTCTCGACCGAAAACTGGTTTTTTAGTTTTGTTTTAATGGATATTTAATATTTTAATCGTAAAATGATGAATTGAATGTTATGAAAAATACCAAACAGCTTAAAAATTCTGGTGGTTCTGCAGCACTGCAGCTCTGATGCACCAGCCGACCGTGATTAATATACAACTACATTCTTTGTTTACAAAATCTGATTAACAAAAAATATTAAGAAACAAGTCGCTTATGGGCTAAAATAGTAGCACAACTTAAAAAATCATGTTTTAGACGAGTGCGATCCCCATACCCAATGACTAAGTCAGTTAAAATTATTTTAACCTTTATGTCGTCTTCACTGTTTTTGTGTCTACAAAAGAAAATGATCCCTTGTGAATTTTTTAAATATATTTTTAACACGGAAAATCAATTTTAATTGCCCTGAAGAAGGAAATAAATTTTCCGAAACGTCGGCTAAGTAGAAAACGTATTTTTTACATCTTGAGCCTCCACCCATCAACTTGAACTATAAATTCTATTAGGGCTGTCATTCATTGTAAGTTTGGTACGTTTGTTTGATGTAATAAAGCGCTGGTAAAGCTTAAACTAGATTGACTTTATTGGGTTAGGTGGCGTCTCAGTGGACACCACATTCAATATTATTAAGAGAAAAATGTACGCCGCTGACTTTTTATGAAATTTTTATACTTTTTTTCCCTATGAAGCAACTAAAAATACAACTTTTTAGTGTCGTACATTTTCTTCGTATCTGGCTTTGTATTTAAGATATTTATAAGGGGGGTTAAGGAAGGTAATTAACTTCTTTCCCCCAGAAATGTTGAAAAATGTTTTAAGATTTCTTACACGCGAAGATTGTGAAGTAGCGTTTGTAAGTTAAAGACCTTTTAGACCTTTTTTCTTGTTCTTTGCTTGTTACAAGAAGAAAGTAAAGCCCTTTTTTGGTTAGTTCTGGTTAGTTTGGATTTTACCCTACAAAACGACGCTCAAATATACTTTTTACCTTCTTTTAGCCCTCTACCCTTTTATAAAATTTAATTATCTACGCCACTGTGCACTATGTGTGTATGAAGTTGGGTTTTATGGCACTGGTGTAAAATCAAATTACCAGCATTTTTATTGGTCAATAATTCATTAATTTTCCTTGGTTTTTCTGTAAAAATACTTATAAGAAGCCGTTCCGATAATTTATCATACAGAATCACCCTGTATATTTAATAAACTTAATTTTAAGTGTTAATTTATAAATGTTCCCTGGCCAAAATCTGTCCTAAAAACACTGACATTTTTTAGAAATATCCATATAATTTCTAACTGAAAACTCGAATCAGTGACTTTTAAACAAATAACTGGGAGTTCATCCAAAAACTATAAATTTTCTCCATTCAAGTTATAGAGCGAGAAAATCCAGACCAACTAACTCATGGCAAATTACTTGCAGAAAACTTTTATTTATTACAAAAGTCGATTTTCTGTCGCGAAGTTTTTAGATGCGAATGTCCTGTTTCAGTAAAGAGCATATTATATAAGTAGAAGCATTTTAGCAAATTAAACTTGCCGAAAAATGATTTTAATTGTTTTTAACGCGGTAATAAAAATATGGACGAAAATTCCAAACCACTGTTTTTGACCAATCAAATGTGTAGTTTTGGTTGCATTACCATGACAACACCAGTATTTATCGAAAAAATGTTCTCCTGCCTGGGGTACCCTGGAGCGAATTATAGTGGAAATTTTTTGACATAATCATTGAATTTGTTTTAACGTCATGTCTGTCATTCACATACATATTTAAAGAAAATGTTAATTTGTACCAGTTGTAGTATTTCAGACGTAACATAATATGAAATAATGTAAGGTTCTAAGTCCCTAAATGACAATTTTATACAACTACAGTTAGTAAAATAGTATTATAGGACTGAAGTAGTAGACATACGTGAAGAGCAAATAAAAGCAAGGTATAAGTCTAAAAAAATTAAAATAAACTATTTTTACCAACTGTAGTAATATAAGGGATACATAATATAAAAAGAATAAACAATGATAAGCTCTAAAATTACATACAGTATGTCCACGGATGCGGTTAACGAGATGACAAATGGACCAAAAATTGAAAGATACGAAAAAAGTCATTCTTGATAAAAAGTCTGCATGTTGAAAAAATATATTTTTATCATACAGGGTGTCTCAAAAATGCAAAAACATAAAATCAAACAAAAGCAAACAGTCATTTTTAGGCGTTTTAACGTGAAATGATAAATAAAAACTTGTTTCAAATTTACTTCTAATTCTGATTCCGAACATACTAAAGAAAATTTTAATTAACGAAAAATTTAAAAAAAACATTTTTTCAAGTACGCATTTTACTACCTTCATATTATAACTTTTATACCTGTACATTATTACCTGTTAGTGTCAGTGTCAAAAATACTTTCCGAAATGCTGACCGTAGAACAAAGAGTTTTTATAATGCAATGCTATGGAAGTGGTCAGTGCTCTTATAGCTATGTAGTGGAGGAATTTCAACGCAAATTTCCTGGAGTAAACGTATCGAAAGTTGGTGTTCACAAACTGGTGAAAAAATTTCAAAGAACAGGATCAGTTATGGACATTAAAAACAAAAAAGCAATATAATGAAGACGATGCCTCTACCGTTTTGATATTGCAATCCGTAAATGAAAATCCATTGCTTTCATTGAGAAACAGAGCTAAGCATTTAGAGGTGGTACAAAAAACTACTATTCAAACAGTTTTAAAAGAAAATAAAATTTACCCTTACAAGCCTCTTTTCAACCAAACCTTGAAGCTGGAGATGAAGCTAAAAGACTAGATTTTTCATTATAGGTTGGAAATAAGATCTTAAATATCAATAGAAACTTTCACAAGTGTATAATGTTTTCTGACGAATCAACATTTTTAACCAACGGTACTGTTGCTTCTCAGCATGTTAGATATTGGAGTAAAGAGAATCCTGAATTTAGATTCCCTCAAGACGTCAATACTTTAAAAAATAATGTGTGGTGTGCCATTTCATACTATGGTATCATTGGACCTTATTTTTCGAAGGTACTTGTAACAGAGCGAGCTATTTGCAACTACTAGATACATTTTTTTGCGATAATCTGGAATATCGCAACACAATGTATTTTCAACACGATGGGTGCCCTGCACATTGCGCTGGAGAGGTCAGAGAATGGCTGAACAGAAAATTCGGTGTGAGATGGATAGGAAGAAATGGAGCAGTTTTATGGTCCCCAAGAAGCCCCGAACTGACATTAGCCGATTCTTTTCTTTGGGGCCGTCTAAAGCAGCTTACTTATGCACAACCTTTAGTAAATAATGTTGAAATTTTAAAACTAAGAATTAGGCGAGCAGTGGAATCAGTTACCAATTGAAGAGATTCAAGCCAGTTTTGATCATATTAGGAAGCAGTTGGAAAAATCTGTTGAATATGGGGGAGGGGTTTTTGAACTATGACTATTGTTTATTATGTTTCGTCCATCATAAATTTATTTTATTAAGTTTTTAGTAATGAAAAGGTAATAAATAAGTAAAAGTAGTAAAACGTGTACTTGCAAAAATATTTTTTTTAATTTTTCATAAATTTAAATTTTCTTCAGTAAGTTTGGAATCAGGAATAGAAGTAAATTTGGAGCAAGTTTTTTATTTATCATTTCACGTTAAAACGCCTAAAAATGACTGTTTGCTTTTGTGTTTTTGCATTTTTGAGACGCCCTGTATGATAAAAATCTATTTTCTCATCGTGGATCATATTTTTTCAACAAGCAGACTTTTTTTATCAAGAATGACTTTTTTTCGTATCTTTCAATTGTTGCTACATTTGTCCTTCTCGTTAACCGCATCCGCGGACATACTGTATATTTGCAACTACAATTGGAAAAATGGAAAATATTTTATGGTAACATTTTATAGCTCGTGTCAAAGTTAAAAACATTTAATTTAAAAGAATATTATTTAAACAATCTTGGTGTGAAATTTTCTTACCGAATACCACACGTGCTTAAATTATTCCGTGAAATTTTTTCTCGGCCACGAATATTTTAAGAAAATTCTTCATCGCCTGCGGCTCGGGATAATTTTCAAAATATTCGTTTAAAAAAAATTCCGGAAATAAATTTAGCACTAGTGGTATTACAAGTGAAAATTGGTAGGTGAAGGAGTTTCGAACCAAGCCGCCACCTTGATGTGTTGTCATAGCAACCGACCGACAGTTTGTTGCATATTTAACTCTTTTGTGACTATTGTTTACGGGCGGATTTTTGAAAGTTCACACCAAAGAAAATGAATAATTTAGTGGTATAGTACGAGGACTACCTGATAAGAATGCAGATATTTCGTGCAATATATATTTCTTTCATACACTTATTCTCTGTCAAAATTATACTTCTGCTAGATTGAACCCCGTCGAATTTTGACAGGTTTATAATTAGCAAAAAGGAAATGTAACAACAAAACAAGATAAAACAAAAAGCATCAGTGATACATTAAACACGGAAGATGCAACATGCCACGTAAAGGAAATACCTCATATACAGGGTGTTTCCTACCCATATAACATTTTTGCCGTCAAAGCATTGGCAAAAAGGTATCAAAAGACATCAAAATGGGCAATTGGCCGTTATTAGGCCACGTGTTGCAGAAAATGTGATGGCATTTATCATTATAAGTTATGATGAAAAATGCGTTTAGGATGATGGCATCCATCATTAATAAGTTATGCTGAAAAAATGCATTTGGGATGATGGCATCCATCATTAAAAGGTTTTGGCAAAAATATGCCTTTTAGATGATGGCATGACAATATTTTTTTCTAATAACAATAAAATGCATTTTTACCGTCCAGGGAACTAAAATGTGCATAAATAATGCACATGCATAATGTGTGTTTATGTACAGGGTGTCCCATATAAAATTAAATACTATAATTTTGGAAAAACCATAAGAGATACAATAAAAATACTAAAAAATACATTTCACTGAACAACTTCTGCATTTAACTTTTTCTTGTATCTTTTATGGTTTTTCCAAAATTATAGTATTTAATTTTATATGGGACACCCTGTACATAAACACACATTATGCATGTGCATTATTTATGCACATTTTAGCTCCCTGGACGGTGAAAAATGCATTTTATTGTCATTAGGAAAAATAATGTAATGCCATCATCTAAAAGGCATATTTTTGCCAAAACCTTTTAATGATGGATGCCATCATCCCAAATGCATTTTTTCAGCATAACTTATTAATGATGGATGCCATCATCCTAAACGCATTTTTTTCATCATAACTTATTAATGATAAATGCCATCACATTATCCGCAACACATGGCCTAATAACGGCCAATTGCCATTTTGATGTCTTTTTCATACCTTTTTGCCAATGCCTTGCCGGCAAAAAATGTTATATGGGTAACTACAGTACGAAACTTAAGGACTTTATTTCTTGTGTCTTTTTATGAAAAAAAATTCCTTTAAACATATGTTCGAACTTGCTATATTTTGAGATAGAGTTAACGCCCTCACAGTTTAAAAAAAAGTCGTTATTTTTTTAAATATCTTAAAAACCCTTTAACCGATTTTAATAAAATTTGGGACACTTATTTAGTTAAATACGGCGTTTGGAAAGCTTTGCCTAGATTAGTGTTTTTGGGTCCAGTGGCGCCTCAGTGGGCACCATAGACAATATTATTGTGAAAAAAGTACGTCACTGACTTTTTATAAAGTTTTTTTCTGATTAAGATTGAGCAATTAACAGTTTAACGCCGCCAAGGTATCCAAGCTACTTTGGGTATGAATTTTGTGACATATTTTCTGAATTCCTAACGGTTCTTGAATTATTTGGGTTGGAAGTTGTCAGGACATAAATTCTAGAGTAATTAAATAACATTTTTGCGACTAGTTTGCATAGGTAATTTAATAATTAGCAACTTGAGTTGTAATAATAATAAGCAACAGCTGCCAATGGTAATCATTCAAATAGATACTTTTACGGCTTCTGCTCCGACGAATTGTCCAGTATAGTCCCTCCTCTTGCAGGTCCCAACAGAAAGACTCGTGGTGCCGCGCGTATGCATCCCTATACGGTCCAATTGGACAGGCCCCGAACTTCCCATTTCGTTCGTTCTTTTATCCCTAGAGTTTCTAAACTGTGGGACCTACTGCCAGCGGAGGTCTTTCCTTCCCCCAAATCTTCAAGTTTTTAAGTCCCGTGTTAACAAACTTCCTCTTACCCTACTTAAGACACCCACGATACGTTAGTATTTAGGCTTTTAGCCTTCGTGGATTGTCCAAAGATAAAAAAAAATTCACGAACAAACAATCATTGGATAGTCTTTTTGTTGGGTACATGCCTGGAAAGAATGGAACCGTTTTGGTCCTGGTCTTGGGGTATACAATCTGACCTTGTTCAGCCTTATTAACTCCTATGAACTGGCCGGTCGCCTGAAACAAAATAAAAGAAAACCCCCAAAAACCCAAAAATTCTAATTAAAAACGACGTTTCGGTGGCAAGTCTGCCACCGTTGTCAAGTTAAAAATGAAGTTAAAAAATCCACTAATTGTTGATGGACAACGGTATCAGACTTGCCTCCGAAACGTCGTTTTTGATTAAATTTTTTAGGTTTTTGAGGGTTTTTTCTTTTATTTTGTTTTTTGAGGCGACCGGCCAGTTCATAGGGGTCAATAGGGCTGAACAGGGTCAGCTCGTATACCCGGGACCAGGACCGAAGCGGTCCCATTCTTTTCAGGCGTGTACCCTACAAAAGACCATCCAATAAATGCATTCGCCTAACCAATATAGAGCATATCTTCAACTTAAAACAATCATTATTTCAGCTCAAGGTGCTAATTATTAAATTACCTATGCAAACTAGTCGCAACAATGTTATTTTATTTCTCTAGAGTTTATGTCTTGACAACTTTAAATCCAAATAATTCAAAAACCGTTAGAAATTCGTAAAAAGTAAATACAATCACTTTTGCTTAAAATTAGTTATGGAATTTATATCCGAAGTTTCTAATATACTTCGTTGATCACGTGGTATAATAAACGTAATTTTTAGTCCATAAAAAAGAAATTTATTCAGAATCAATATTTTATCACCTGCAGGCCCTAAATTTTGTATAAATGGCATCATTGGTAACACTGACCGTCCGTTAATAAAAAAGGCTGGCGGGACAAAGAGTTTTCAAGAAAGTCTCCAAAAGAGCCCGGAAATGAGTTTTAACAAAAGGGAAACTACATTAAGTATAACGTCTGGTAAGGGCTGAGAATTACAATTTGGATGTCGGTCTTGTATTAAGATTTCACACAGTGGCGGCTCGTGATTTGTTTTTACAAAATGGTAGGGGTGCCCAAGAGGGGATTTCGGGATTTACTACAGCGCGGTAGATTAATATACTGGAGAATACCTTGTACCTTGTACCCATACAGGGCCGATCGTAAAAAACAAAAATATATCCATCAGACCTTTTCGAACGCGTCAGATTAAGATGGGGTAGGTTACTTAGATGCTAAACAGTCTATACTCCACCATAGACTAAGGAAATTATAAGAGTTATTATGGAATAGCCGATTTAAGGACAGGTCATGCGAAAACTCCCAATATAATTTTATTCGTTTCTCGTTGAAATACCGCCAGTTAGTCATTTCAGTAAGCTTACGTGTCTCCCCATCGCTGATGTTACACGAGGCGAGGCTTCGACCGACGCATTTAAAGTGTAAACTGGAAAATTGACAAGCCTGCCGCCAAGCCTGCCGCAAAAGCGGTACGAAAATTTTAGCATGCCATGGTTTCTCTTATCCGTAGGTATGTTACTTTATGATTCCACTAATCTGACAATTTGAGAGTGACGTAAAGAAAGCGGAGGGCTGCAAAGTTGCAGAAAAAATAATTTTGACTTCTCGAGCGTGTTTTTTTAACACGCTTTTATTAACTTGGGTTGTAACTATCTATCCATCTATCTATCTATGTAAGGGAATCTTTGAGCCTAATTTTAACCAACTTCCAGCTATTCGATTTCTTTGAAACTTTGCACACGTGTCAAGGACCGATGAAGATGCAATAATTTAAAAACAGTATCCCGTTATCTTTTTTGAATCGCCAGGACAAAAAATTCCATTATATTATAAAAACAACACCTAGGATGCCATCTGTTGGCAACATTTCAAACTTTGCTATTAAATGAAGAAGAAATTTTTTAGTTTTTACACAATTTGGTTAGTTGCACCATGGGTGTTCAATTTTTATGAACAATAAAAATATAGGGTTAGTTGCACCATTACTTCAAGGATTCCATAATAAAAATTACATTATGTGTAATGTATACATAATACATAATGTGCAATTAATAAAAATTAACATTCTTTTTTTGGATCGCCAGGAAAAAAATTTTCCTTTATATTATAAAAATATAAAAACAACACCTAGGTTGCCACCTGTTGGCAACATTTCAAACTTTGCTATTAAATGAAGAAGAAATTTTTTAGTGGGTTGCAATATATTGGCAACGGTCCAAACATTGCCTGGATTGCCATCTGTTGGCAAAATTTCAAACTTTGCTACTTAATGAAGAAGAAATTTTTAGTGAGTTGCAATCTGTTGGAAAAAATTTTAAAATTTGCCACTCTTGTTCATTAAAAAAATTTTTCGCCATTTTGTCAAGAGTAGCAGAAACTAAAAAATGAAAAATAATTAATAGTTTAAAAAAACTAAAAACACGCTTTTATATGCAACCGAACTAAAAATTAGAAAATAATTTTTCATTAAAAAAATATTGTCATTTCATAGTAAAAAGCGTGGGGTGATAAATATATTAAATGTTATAATTATTATATTTGCAAATATCTATGATGGAAAAGTTATGAAAAAATAGTAAAATGCACCCCACGCTTTTTACTATGAAATGACAATATTTTTTTAATGAAAAATTATTTTCTAATTTTTAGTTCGGTTGCATATAAAAGCGTGTTTTTTTAGTTTTTTAAACTATTAATTATTTATTTTAAAGAAAATAGTTTAAAGATAACGAAAAATATGCAGGGTGTCCGGAAAGGTGAGGTCAAAAATGATAGGAGTGATAGAGTGAGCCAAAATAATGTTAGTACTTCATATAAAAAAGTTCTATCGCGCTTCCTTAGGGAGTTATTGACCTTTAAAGTTAGATTAAACAAAATGTATTTCATTTAGAACTCTCAAACGGTTGCCACAATAATGATAATATTTGGGCATTTAAATTAACTCATACCAGTGCTTTTTTCTATAGGCAAATGATTGCACTGTAAGTCATAATTATACAGGGTGGCACGATTCTTTTTCAAAAAATAAGTTGCACCTGTACCTGTATACGTAAGTAGATAATGACTGGTGTTAAGTTTGACTTTGATGTTTCTATCAGTTAGTCAGTTGGCATTTTTTATTTAACGATTTGCTCAAAATGGAAGAAATTCCACAAAATATAAGAGAAAAGGCCATAAAAGCGAAATCTTTTGCCAGTTAAATCAAGGCAACAGTATGATTGGGAGTATGGCATATTTGGTATTTGGAAAGATGCGAACGCAATTCTTCAAATAACCGAAACCGTTTTAATGGCATATTTTCAGGAACTGGTAAGTTATTGATTTTATTTTAATACATATGTTTGTATAAACTTGATCTTTATTGTGAGAGAAATAAAATTGGATAAGCAATAAAATTTCCATATTAGTGTATTAGGCATTATAAGCGGGCATTATCATAATGCCCGCTTATAATGCCCTAGGTGTGATAGCAGGTATTATTGCTACCATAACATATTCCGTTTCTAAGGTATTACAGATCAATAATAGATGGGTAAAACATAAATAATTAAAAATGATGTTTGAACGCCTTTCAAACTTTATAACACAACTAAAGACTATTTTTTATAATTTTCTCAAAAAATAATTTTTTATTACATACAAAATGAAGGTATGTTTGATTAACAATGCGTTTTTATGAAAAACGGTCCATGATATCGATTTAAATAAAGTATCTCTTTTTTGTACAAAAATGATGAAGAAATTAGGCGATCAAACCAAGTGTAATTTTTTTCTCTTTGAAAAAATGCATACAATAAACGATAAAAATTCGTCTCACCCTGTATAATTATGACTAACTGCGCATAATGCACTGCAATACATTTTTGGTAAATAAGGTAAGTTGGTTTAAATCGTCATTAGCCTCAGTGTTACGTGTACGTAACCATTTTTTTATTTTAGGTAAAAAATAGATTATAATCGATATTGTAATATATTTAAACACAAACCAAGGATATATATTTTGAAAGAAAATTCCACTTTCTGTTTGTGTCAGCAATAAACCCCGTTTACGAGAAAGCTTTATCTTTTATCCACCGATAACAGCTATTTTCAAGGCTTTCACTTTAAAGACCTACTCTATATAAATCCTCAGCACATAGAACAGAATGAACATCTTCATATAGAACAACACTAAGTACCACTTTTATGCATCCCTTTACGGTTCATCTAAAGAAGCACATAACTTCCCACATTAGGCGTTAGTGCACTTTCGTAAGATAAAATTAGATCTTATTACATGTAGAAGATAAATACATTTTAATTTATAAATATTATTTACATTCATAACAGAGATAAGAAAGTAGTTGCGTATCTTGCAGAGTCATTAAATTTAATTAGAACCCTTCGAAGGTAAGTAATATTGCCTGACAGAACATTTTTAAGTGCGCTTTTAGATGTAAAACAGTAAAATCAATGTTGAAAAGCTCCATTAAATCAATTTGCTATCTTTGCAATTTTCTTCGTCGCATAAAACTTTCTCTAAAAGTCACCCTTAAAATTAATGATGAAAGCCATGCAAATTGCTGTGACCCACTAAATAATTGTATAATGTAATATACAGGGTGATTCAAAACACATATGCCATCGCTTAAGGGGAGATTCCTTAGCCAAAAAATAAGACAAAAATGTCATATGAACATGGGTCCGCAAATACTTTGTTTCCAAGATACAGGGCGTTTAATTTTTATAATTTTCTTTTTTTTTTGAATATTTTTAAAACTACGCCAGCGATTTGGCTAAAATTTGGGACATAAGGTACATTTATTAGTAGACATATTTTGATTATAAGGAATTTGTTATATTTTTACCAGAGGCGTACTTGTGGGGTAGACACAAAATATTTTTTAATTAAAACATGTACGCCACTGATTTTAATAAATTTTGATAGCGCAGTTAAATACTTTACTAAATGCTTAACAAAACTTGTCTCTTAGCATTTTTTCGAATTTCGTTTGGTTTTCGGGATATTTGCGATTTTAACACGGGCTGCAGCTACTGACCTCCATCTACGTTAAGTTATAAAAATCATCAAAGAGTGCTTTAATTTAAAAAAAGAAAAAACTAACCTGCAATTTAACTTAAAAAGTGGCTAAATGAGATGCTGAAAATGTCCTCCTTCAGCTTCGTTGCATGCTCTTAGTCTTCGTCCTAAAGATTTGCGTACTTTTGCGCAAATAGTACGATTTTGTCTTATTGTTTCAAATGCCCCCTCTATCCTTTGTAACAATTCCTGCCTCGTATTCACGACTCTTTTGTAAACAATTTCCTTAACATGTCCCCAGAGATAAACATCTAAGGGATTGATGTCTGATGACCTCGGTGGCCATGCGACTGGTCCTCCACGACCAATCCAGCGAGGACCATACGCTTCATTTAAAAATCTTCTTACTTCAGCCGCAAAATGTGGTGGTGCTCCGTCATGTTGAAACCATAATCTGTTATTGTTTCTTAGATAAAGTGGCAAAATATCGGGCAATTCGTTTATTAAGAAATTGAGGTAAGACGCTCCATTTAATTTATTCGGTAGAACTACAGCACTCTTTGATGATTTTTATAACTTAACGTAGATGGAGGTCAGTAGCTGCAGCCCGTGTTAAAATCGCAAATATCCCGAAAACCAAACAAAATACGAAAAAATGCTAAGAGACAAGTTTTGTTAAGCATTTAGTAAAGTATTGATTGCGCTATCAAAATTCATTAAAATCAGTGGCGTACATGATTTAATTTAAAAATATTTTGTGTCTACCCCACAAGTACGCCCCTGGTAAAAATATAGCAAATTACTTATAATCAAAATATGTCTACTAATAAATGTACCTTATGTCCCAAATTTTAGCCAAATCGCTGGCGTAGTTTTAAAAATATTTAAAAAAAGAAAAATTATAAAAAATTAAACGCCTGCATCTTCGAAACAAAGTATTTGCGGACCCATGTTCATATTACATTTTTGTCTTATTTTTGGCTAAGGAATCTCCCCTTAGCAATGGCATATGTTTTTGAATCACCCTGTATATATTTTTTTAACTTTAAAGAAACAATTATTTAATTATAATCCACTCCTTGACAAAGAAGCGGACAAACAAAATTTTGATCAAAATCAATCTTAAAATAACTTTTAGTTTTTTTGACAGATTAAAATAATTTTTGGTCCAGTTGTTGCTCTTTTCATCAAGATTATTATTTAATATGAAGATTGCAAAACGTATTATAGAATTAGGTATTATACAGGGGAAAGCCAGCATTTGGCCCAAATTTTCGAACACCCTGTAGAATAGTTTAACGTCACAATTTTTTGCCAGTGTATTGGATTTCAAAGCCCCATTTTTTCTTAACTTTTTTTTATTTACTTATTACAGTCTCCCTATTCAACAAGGATTTTTTTTAATAAGACAATAAAATTTGTGTAAACAAATTAAAAACCCGATCTTGGAATTTGTTTCTGCCTACAAAATCGCTTACTCTAACCGTAAAGACCCAGAAGCAAATGAATACTCAATCTCATAATTTGTTTCTGCCTTACAAAAATCGTTTTATCTAACCGTAAAGACCCAGAAATAAATTTAAAGCCTAATCTTATAATTTGTTTCTGCCTACAAAATCGTTTATCTAACCGCAAAGACCCGAAACAAATTTAAAATCCAATCTTATAATTTGTTTCTGCCTACAAAATCGTTTATCTAACCGTAAACGACCAGAAATAAATTAAAACCCAATCTTATAATTTGTTTCTGCTTACAAAATTGTTTATCTAACCTTTAAGACCCAGAAACAAAAATAAAAACCTATTCTTAGAATTTGTTTCTGCCTACAAAATCGTTTATCTAACCGTAAAGACCCAGAAACAAATTAAAAACCTAATCTTATAATTTGTTTCTGCCTACAAAATCGTTTATCTAACCGTAAAGACCCAGAAACAAATTAAAAACCTAATCTTATAATTTGTTTCTGCTTACAAAATCGTTTATCTAACCGTAAACACCCAGAAACAAATTAAAAACCTAATCTTATAATTTGTTTCTGCTTACAAAATCGTTTATCTAACCGTAAAGACCCAGAAACAAATTAAAAACCTAATCTTATAATTTGTTTCTGCCTACAAAATCGTTTATCTAACCGTAAAGACCCAGAAACAAATTAAAAACCTAATCTTATAATTTGTTTCTGCCTACAAAATCGTTTATCTAACTGTAAAGACCCAGAAACAAATTAAAAACCCAATCTTATAATTTGTTTCTGCCTACAAAATCGTTTATCTAACCGTAAAGACCCAGAAACAAATTAAAAACCCAATCTTATAATTTGTTTCTGCCTACAAAATCGTTTATCTAACCGTAAAGACCCAGAAACAAATTAAAAACCTAATCTTATAATTTGTTTCTGCCTACAAAATCGTTTATCTAACCGTAAAGACCCAGAAACAAATTAAAAACCTAATCTTATAATTTGTTTCTGCCTACAAAATCGTTTATCTAACCGTAAAGACCCAGAAACAAATTAAAACCTAATCTTATAATTTGTTTCTGCCTACAAAATCGTTTATCTAACCGTAAAGACCCAGAAACAAATTAAAAACCTAATCTTATAATTTGTTTCTGCCTACAAAATCGTTTATCTAACCGTAAAGACCCAGAAACAAATTAAAACCTAATCTTATAATTTGTTTCTGCCTACAAAATCGTTTATCTAACCGTAAAGACCCAGAAACAAATTAAAAACCTAATCTTATAATTTGTTTCTGCCTACAAAATCGTTTATCTAACTGTAAAGACCCAGAAACAAATTAAAAACCTAATCTTATAATTTGTTTCTGCCTACAAAATCGTTTATCTAACCGTAAAGACCCAGAAACAAATTAAAAACCTCAATCTTATAATTTGTTTCTGCCTACAAAATCGTTTATCTAACCGTAAAGACCCAGAAACAAATTAAAAACCTAATCTTATAATTTGTTTCTGCCTACAAAATCGTTTATCTAACTGTAAAGACCCAGAAACAAATTAAAAACCTAATCTTATAATTTGTTTCTGCTTACAAAATCGTTTATCTAACCGTAAAGACCCAGAAACAAATTAAAAACCTAATCTTATAATTTGTTTCTGCTTACAAAATCGTTTATCTAACCGTAAAGACCCAGAAACAAATTAAAAACCTAATCTTATAATTTGTTTCTGCCTACAAAATCGTTTATCTAACCGTAAAGACCCAGAAACAAATTAAAAACCTAATCTTATAATTTGTTTCTGCCTACAAAATCGTTTATCTAACCGTAAAGACCCAGAAACAAATTAAAAACCCAATCTTATAATTTGTTTCTGCCTACAAAATCGTTTATCTAACCGTAAAGACCCAGAAACAAATTAAAAACCTAATCTTATAATTTGTTTCTGCCTACAAAATCGTTTATCTAACCGTAAAGACCCAGAAACAAATTAAAAACCTAATCTTATAATTTGTTTCTGCCTACAAAATCGTTTATCTAACTGTAAAGACCCAGAAACAAATTAAAAACCTAATCTTATAATTTGTTTCTGCCTACAAAATCGTTTATCTAACCGTAAAGACCCAGAAACAAATTAAAAACCTAATCTTATAATTTGTTTCTGCCTACAAAATCGTTTATCTAACCGTAAAGACCCAGAAACAAATTAAAAACCTAATCTTATAATTTGTTTCTGCCTACAATATCGTTTATCTAACAGTAAAGATCAATGGATACTTATTTTCAAATGAAAATTTCCACGATAGTTTAGAATAACATTGTAATTTTTAATATCAAAATAGTGAATAATGGTTTTTTGGTTCGAAATTTCGATTGATTTAGAATTTAAAAATGAAGCAAATATTTAAATTCTTAGAAACGGAATTTCGTTAGGTATAAAATTGCGCAACTTTGTCCCAATTTAACGAACCCTGTATCACTTACTACTCTTCGAGATCCTAATGGTGGCTCTCGAATTTGTGACACCCTGTAGAATAACCTGTTTATAGAATTCCAATCTACAACGTCTTTTGTTTTGGTCAAGCAAAGAATCATAAAAATATATTGGTCAAACTTTAAAGCTAAAGTTAACTGGGTCACTGTGTCTCCATGAATAAAATCTAAATTTGTAAACATCGAAAAGTTCTGAAATAAAACAGTTTTTAGTTATAAAGTTGGAGTAATACGAGTAAATCATACTAACACAGAGTAACCTATTGGAAGACAATAAAACTTTTACAACTTTGATAACTTTATTATGTCACAAGTCACTTTTACAGTTTTCGAAGTTGATTTACAGTCATAGTAATAAAATCGTTTTATTTGAAGGATCAACATCATCAGAATTGTATAAAAAGTTGTAAGAGTCAATAAGGAAAAATTGTTTTTGTTTAAATTGTGTCATGAATAAATATGGAGCGCGTTCAGAATCGACGCCCGGTAAAGGCCCGACATGCGCAATAAGCAACCCAGCAAACACTATTTGCTGGCAATATACATTTTTCATATTGGCATTGATGGTAAAGCATTGGCAATTGGTGGCAATATTATGCCAACATCTAATACGCATTAAAAAGTTAACCCTAAATAAACACTCAATTGCCAATAAATTTACATGCAGGCGAATTGCCGGCAAGCATACAAAAATGGCGGCATACCAATCCTGATTAAATAAAGCATGCCTTTTGTTGCAGGCAAATAAATATTGATTTTTGAAGGCAAACCTTCAACGCATATTTATACTTTTCAAACCATATTAATAACATTGGTATTTAACTAACATTCGAGCAATTTTTTTGATCTGTTTTATTTATAATGACTGCTAAACAACATTATTTTATGTTTTTTTACATAATTTAAAGGAAATGGCCTTTTCCTAACATTTTATTGATGAGCAACCTTGCTTTTGTTTGGCCAAGCTTTGTGCAATAGTTTTCTACGTGGTTTTCTAGCTTTTTAGTTTCTTTTAAAGAAAAGAGTTTTTAGTAGACATAATTAAGTGTATTCATTACCTAATTAGTGTGTGTTGTGTAATTAATTGGTGATGGCTAGTCAAGAAGGCGGGTTATTCAAGTAGACTGTTAGGAGCTGTAAACATTTCGTTTAAAACCTTTTAAATTTGTAGTTACCTAAAAAATTATATGAAATCAGGGAGTTGCCTTATTAAAAGTTTTAAAGACGTGTTAATAAAAAAATTATATATATTTAATAGTTTTTTTTGACATTTAACTCCTTTAAAATATTTCTCCCTATGTTTTGGATCTGAAAATTGAGTGTAAGTGTCCCTTAAATACTTACTATTTTAAAGTGTTTTCTTTGATTTACTATCTTTTTTTAATTTTATTACATACTTTTTATTTTTTTTTTGGTTTATTGTTACGGTATAAAAATTTATATTATGTAATTTTTTTATTGATAAAGTTTTCCTGCCTTTTTTCTCATTTTTTTCGATTACAAAATTCTAAATATGTTATTTAACTTTTGGGACATTCAACTTATAAAACTTGCAATACTTATTTAATGATAAATGCCATTATCCTAAACGCATTTTTTGCCAATAACTTATTAATGATGGATGCCATCATCCTAAACGCATTTTTTCATCATAAATTATTAATGACGGATGCCATCACATTATCTGCAACACGTGGCCTAATAACGGCCAATTGCCCACTTTCGCGTCTTTTTGATACCTTTTTGCCAATGCCTTGCCATTAAAGAGTGTTGGCA